>PVHP010000174.1:0-81616 GCA_004024765.1 Zapus hudsonius
CCCTAAATCCTGTTTACAAGTGCTAATAGGTTTTACTCCTGCTGCCTGAGTTTTCGTAGCTGTGTTCCTGTTTACTGAGCCCCCTTTGTGTAAGAGATAAGGCAATGCAACCCATCCCTAGATTGGATATAAGGCTGGATGTGAAAGTAAAGTTTTGAGATCTGCCCACTGCCGCATTCTCCCGAGGGTCTCATCTCTCGTTCGGCTCACGGCTATTCCAAGCCGCTGCTCACCCAGCTCCCGTGGGTGAACGGGGAGTTGATGCGCGCTGCAACCCCCTAACTAACCCACGGACCCAGAATTAGCTTCACTCTGTCAGCCCCTCACATGAACATCTCACTTCAACATTGTGCATTCACTACCCTTCTTTACTGCTCTTTGAAAGTCTTGCCCAGCAGTACTAGTAAACATGACTTTTTCCTGGTTTGCTTTAGTCTTGAGGAAACCGGATTTAAGTAGGCTTTGCTGCACATAAAGCTGGAAGTGTAAGTCAGCTGGTACCACTTGGTATCACTTTGTATTTATCCTGAAGATCCCCTCTGGCTAGATGATTGTGGTCTTGCCCAAGGTACGGGGACTTTCTGTACAAAAGACCTCAGAACTTTTGCTCCCATCCTCTGGCTGGAACATCCTTCAGCTAGTCCTGTGTGACTGGGCTCTTCCCTCTCCTTCCTGCTTCAGCATAAATGTCACCTTCTTAGGAAGGCTTTCATGTCCTCTTAAGCATCCTCTTGACAGTCCCAAGTGCCCCATGGCATTCTCAGGCACAGAGTTAGCATTTAATCTACATTTGCTTAGAAAAAAGATTATTTTAGCATTGTGCTACTTGTGTAGTTTTTAAAAAATTATATTTGTGTGTGCTTATGTATGTGTGTGTATGTACGTGTGTGTATGTATGTATGTATGTGTGAATATGTGCATACATGTGCCAGTGTGAGTGTGGAGGTCAGAAGACAACTTCAGGTGTCCATCCTCATCTTCCAGCTTGTTTGAGTCAGGGTTCCTTACTGTTCAATGCTACATGGCCTGGAAGCTACTGGATTCTCCTGTCTCTGCCCCCTCATCTCACCACAGAACAGATTACAGACACTTACTATAGCATCTGGTTTTCATGGTTCCAAACTCAGGTCATCAGGCTTTCATTGAAAGCGCTTTTATCCCCTACACCATCTCCTTGTCTAGTATTTTTAATGATTACATTCTTCAACTCGTATTTATTAAGTCCCTTCACTTTTATTTTGCCCCCGTCTTATCTTATTTTATTTCATTTAATTTTTTATGTTAGATGAGATTAGTCAAATGTAAAGTTTCTTTAGGGGCATCTTTTTATTTTTTACATATTTCTACTCTTTCTTATTTTGACTTTTTCTTTTTCCAAATATTATCCATAGTTATTTTAAACTACTATGGATTTGTCATTCTTTATATAATAGCATATCCATATTATTTATACTAATGCTTATTTATCTTAATCTCATAGAGTTATATCCATCACCAGTTTCCTTCTCTTTCATTCTCCTTTCTTGCCTTTGAATGCGGATCAGCAGCATTTAGTATATGTAAGTGGAGTGAGATGCAACCCCCTGGCAGAGTAAGGTGCTCAGAAATCTGTATTACTCAGTGCTACCATTAGTCTGCTTGTTTCCTGCCTGCCTTCCTTTTCTTTTCCTTTCCTCTTCATCCCTTTCCCTTTATCTTTCTCTTCCTTTATTTCTTCCTTATCCTTCCTTCCTTCCTTTCTTCTCTCTGTCTCTCTCTCTTTCTTTTTCTTTTTACAGTCATTTGGTCTAGTTTCTCCCTCAGTGGTTGGCTGTTGAACAGAATCCCGGATTCCAGGGATTTTGGAATTTTAACCAGATAGCGTACAGGCCATCTAGTGTTGAACATTTTTTAAAAATATTTTTAACCACTTGATTTAGGTAAGATCCAGCCCCTCACAGAGAATCCTCCCATCACTGAGAAGCAACACAGAGCTCTAACTCTACAGTCACTTACTTCAGGAGAAACAGGAGTTCAATTGTTTGATAGGGAGATGTCCTGAGAGCAAATCTGTAAGATGTGGGACCCAGATTTCAATTCTCTGTCACCTGCCTACTAACATTCACAGACCTTCCCAATATATATCTCGTTTCCAAAGACGAGGATATTTACTCCTCTGGGTAATACAGCACACCTCTCCCAACTGAGAAAACAGTTCATTTCACCACCTTGCTATGCTCATTAGACACTCCCAGACACCCTTGTGATATCACAGATGCCAAGGATATGACCCTATATAGCAAATTCTACTGTGACTAGCCATAGAATACCACCAATAAGCCATCCCATTGACAGCCCTGCCTCTCTGCAAAAAGCTTGGTTCAGAAACTGAATAGTTTCCTACCACACAGAAATGATTAGCTCTGTAGAACTGTACCCAGGATCATTCAGGTCTCACAGATCTTTTATAATCACATGCATCTTTTATAATCACAGGATTCCTCATTCTAGATCAGTTCCCACAATGACAGGAAACAGAGACCATGGTCTCATAAACTTGATTGAAAATGTGATCATGTGATCATGTGTGAGAGTGTGTGTGTATAAAATATGTCACAGAGAAGCATCTGGATACATGCATGTGTATCATTCAGATGCCATATTGCTATTACATATTTCTTTTGTCTTAAACTGTCATTAACATAAATGTTACAAATTAAAAATTAGGTGATCATTATTGAAATTTTTTTCTGTCATCTGAATTAAGAAATTTCTATCTCCATGGTTCATCTTTCAGGGAACAGCTACCCTAAGAGCAGAGCATTAGATTTCATATAAACTCAGTGTATTAATTTGCTAGGATTGTTGTAACAATGTCCCAGGAACTAACAGGATTAAACAACAGAAGGTTATTACCTCATTTTTCTAGAGGTTATAAGTTTGATTTCAAGGTCATGGCAATGTCAGTTCCTTTAGAGGGCAGGGAGAGGTGATCTGTTCCACATCTGCCCACTTACCTCTGGTGGTTTGCTGGCAGTTTTCCATGTTCCTTGGATTGTAGAAGCACCACCTTAATAGCTGTCTAAATTTTTGACCAGCAATTTTCTTGTGTGTGCATCTCTGAGTCTAATTTTCTCTTTTAAGCAAAGACACCAGTCATATTGGATACGATCCTTCCCTAGTGAAATCATAGACTAATGGCCTTCTCAAGATGTAAAACTGCATTCGGTCCAACTTTAAAAGTCCACAGATAGCCAGGTGTGGTAGCATGTGCCTTTAATCCCAGCACTTGGGAGGCAGAGTTAGGAGGATCGCCATGAGTTCAATGGCAACCCTGAGACTACATAGTAAATTCCAAGTCAGCTTAGACTAGAGCAAGACCCTACCTTGAAAAAAAAGTCTACAGAGTTATTTTTTTATTAATCCCAGCACTGTTCAAGCATCCTTGTAGTCCAACATCTCTTAATTATGAGTCTATAAAACTAAAATGCAAGTTAAATACACACAGCGACGTGGAGTAAGCATTCACACTGCACAAGATGGCATTGGGCCTGGCTAGGAAAGATGGAACCAATTCAAGATTGAAGCAAGTGGGGCCAGTATCAAATCCTGCGATTCTGTGACCATCTAAGACTCACAGTGAGGCCTCTAGGGTTCCAGTTCCATCCCTCCACCTGGATGTCCACAGCCCAGGGAAAGCTCCATCCCAAGCCAGCAGTGCTCCTTGGCATGCCCCTCACAGTCCTGCATCTCCACTGCAACCCACCCACACTTCATCCTATCCTCTTGGCTGCATGCGACCTCCACACAGAGACTCCAACAACCATGCCTCACATTGTCCACTTGCTATTTCCAAAATATTGTGTTGCCAAATGACCTTCTATTTCCTCAATTTATTATAAACCCGGGTAAACTACAAAAATTTTTAAATCTGGTGGGAATAAAGCAGACTTTAAAGGGCAGGAAACTCCTTCAGCAGTCTTTCTACTGTTCCAATACAGAAGAGCTGTCCCAGTCTCAGTGGTGATAATCTCTCAAACAGTTCTAGTTGGATTGGCTACTATCCCCTGTCCCAAACTTTCATGTCTTTCTGTGCCATATCCTTCTGCTCTATACTTTACCACAACTTTTAAATTTAGTTTTGCTTAAATTCTCAGGACATGAGGAAAGCACAGCCTCTCACACATACTGGCCCCCACTTACTCCAGCAACGCTTCCGCTCATCAGTTGACACCAGCTAGGTACCAAGTATTCAGAACACATGAGTTTATGGGGGTCATCTCACTCAAACCCACACTCACCAATGTGGGAAGACATCATTACATGACCAGATTTTGTGTTTCTCCAGTATGCAGACAAAACAGCAAGTTGTGGAATTTCTGAGCGTTCTTTATTGTGTGAACTACTTCTCTAATAAATAACAAATCTCAATCTCTGTCTCTCACAGTCTCTCTCTGTCTCTGTCTCTATCTCTTCTAGAGGACTCTAATACATGAAGTTAGAGCTGATAGGCGATGAGGGCTAAGTTCAACTGAGAGCTAAGTTTATTCAGGCTTCTGTAGGTAGGTGACTTTATAGTTCTTACCTTTGAGTAAACAAATCAATTGAGGTTTTTGAGGAAAGTATTTTTAAAAGGATTTATTCTAGCTATACATTGAAAATAATGAATCTGTTAGTATAATGTCTTTATACACAGTGAGAAGAAAATCATCTATAAGTCAGGAGAAAAGATGTTATAATGAAACCTACCTTGCTGCCTTTGATACTGGACTTCTTACTCCAAAACTGAGAGAAGTAATTTTTTTTTTCTTATTTAGTTCACCAGTGTATGGTCATGTGCTGTGGCAGCCTGAACTGACTCAACATGGTCATGTATGTTATCTTACTGAATTCCTTTGTTTTAAAAGCTGTATATCATCAAACACATCTGGAAAGAGAGAGAATTTTTTAACCCTAATTTTTTTTCTTGTTGATTTGCTCTGCCTAACATTTCCAGTAAAAGGTAGGCTAGAAGTGGGGAGAGCAGAAATCCTTGTCCTGTCACTTACCTCAGAAGGAAGACTCCATTGTTCCATCTTTGAATATGATACCAGTTGTGGGGTTTTCCTAAATAACTTCTATCAGTTTGAAAATTTTTGCTTATATTTTTAGTTTCTTGAGTGTTTTTAAAATCATGATTGTGTTAGATTTTCTCAAATGATCATTTTTAGTGCTATTGAAACCTCATATAGTTTTTTGCTATTTATTTTATTTAATAGTATATTAACTGATTTTTGGATATAACACTAACCTAATATTCTTTCAATAAACCCCACACTGTCATAGTGAACACTCCTTTTTACATGTTGCTGAATTGAGTTTGGTGGTATTTGAGAATTTTTGTGCCCATTGACATGAGATATTTGTATGAAATTTCGATCTTGTAACTCTTTACCTGACAAGTATCTGAGCAATCCATGCTTTATAGAATGAGTTGAAAAGCATCCCCTTTTATTCTGAAACTTGAAGTAGTTTTTTAAAGGCTATTCTTGAAATGGTTGGTGCTATTTACTATGGAAGTTATCTGAATCTGCAATTTTCCTTGAGAGTGTTTCATTATATCAGTTCCTTCACTTGACACAATATATTGAGATTTTCTTTTCTTTTCTTGAGTAACTGTAGGCAGTCTGTGTCTTTCTAGGAATTTGCTAACCTATCTTATGCACTTTGTTAGCATATGGCTGAGCAGTTTTCCTTCTTGCTCCTGTTATTTCTGTAAGATTGTTAGTGTTGGCTCTTTTATGTTCGATGTTATTGAATCTCATCTCTCTCCTCTTTCTTACTTTCACTAAAGGTATACTGATTTTAGTTTCATCGATTTTTCTCTATCCATATTGTTTATTTCTGTTTAATTTTTACTTTTTTTTTCTTTTGCTTGTTCCTATATCCTTTCTAGGTTCATGCTTTGAATTTGGCCCCACAGTTTCCAATTTTCTTCAACACTTACAGAATTGTGTATCTGAAACACAAACATGATGGTGCCATTTAGATACTTAAAATCTAATTATTTGTGATACAGTAAAATTCAATTCTTGGAAAATCCCATATATAAAGCCATTCACACATTTACTCATCTAACCGTAGCAATCACTAGGATTTTTATACATGGATATATGTTTCCATTTATTTAAAAAAATTAAACATAGGATCACCCTATGTGATCCAAGCTGATCTCAAGCTCCTGATCCTCCTGCCCCAGCGTTCTCAGAGCTGGAATTACAGCCATGCACCATTCCGGACCTGCTTTTACTGACATTTAAAATTAATTTCTATCTTAAACGACATTCACCTACAATTTTGGCTATTTCCCTTTTCTTGCTGGCACTATCATTAACACAAAGTTTAGGAGCACACCACACACATTATTAATATACACTCTCATCATTTTTCTGTGAATTTCGGAATGTCAGATCCTGGTTTCCCAGTAACAGACGCTTGATGAGTGCTGAATAAATGTGGAGATAAGTGGGGAAAGTGGTATTTCTGGTATCAAAACTGTTTAGATGAGGACAAAAAGAGACGTATTTCCGAGCGAGGTGGGAAAGCCATGAAAGAGTGTCACACTGCGCAGGTGGGATTTTTCATAACCTAAGGAGACTGGCACTCTTTAGAAACAGAGACAGGCTGGGCCGAGTACAGGTTCCTACAGTCTCTGGATCAGGTAGGTGTCTTCCTCACGCTCGGGGCCAGCTGTCAGCGTCGGCGGGGAGCCCGGTCCAGCCTTCGGTACGCATTGCGCATGCGCCGGGCTCCCTGCGGGAGGCGGGCCAGACCTTCCAGTCGATCGCGGATTTCCCGAGGGGGCGGGGCCAAGCCGTTTCCAGGGTGACGCAGCGACGTCCTCGACGGTCGACCAAGCGGGTCTGAGCGAGGCTCCCCCGCGCTGTCATGGCGGGCGCGCTGAAGAAGGTGAGGCGGCTGGAGGTCACCGTGGGCATTTAGCCCGTGGGAGCAGTCAGCCGGGGACCCTTCCCCGTGGGCGGGGGCTGGGGTCCGTGGGCGGGAGCGTGCCCTGCCCTGCGAGGCCGGGCGGTGGGCTGCGACCCCGCGGGGCACGCGTGGACGAAGGGGTCACCATGGTGCACGTCTCTTTGTGTCTCCACAGACCACTGGCCTGGTGGGACTGGCCGTGTGCGACACGCCTCACGAAGTACGTATCCCGCCCGGGACCGGGACCCTGTGCGCGGCCTTGGGGGGGGGCTCGTGTCACGTGACAGTCCCTCCCCTCCCTCTGGTGTCCACTTACGTCCTGTGCCGCAAGGTCGCCGTAGCCGCGAACCCACCTCGAGCCGCGCTTTAACATATCTCATACAGTGTCAAGCACGTCTTAAAATGGGGTGTCTGGACTTTTCCAGGTTTTTTTTTTATTTGTTTTTCTTAGCTGTTGCTTATTGACATATTTGTCATATTTCAAGACTTCCTTCTTAGACCTTGTTTAAACGTGGGTTTGACGATCCTATGGGTTTAAATACCACCTGTTCCGTTTACTCACGTGTTTCCATATCAAATCCCGGCCTCTCCCTGATGAAGGTCGTGTATGTCTTATTGCTTAATGAACATCTTCACCTGTACAACAGACAGACAGGTAACCCAGATTCTACCCAGCAATTACGGATTCCCTCCCACTGAAACCTGTTCTCCCTTTAGACTGTCACAGTGTATGTTCCTGTGTGTGCTCTCTCCTTGCCTTCCACATTCTCTTGTTCAGGATACTCCTGTCTGTCTGTCTGTCTGTCCATAGGGCGGCTTGACTGGCTTTTATTTGGGTTCTGGGGATCTGGGATGAATAATTTCTGGCTGTCAACTTGACAGGATTTACAATCACCACACAAACAAATCTCTGGCCATATCTGTGACATTTTCTACCTTCAGTTAGTTGGGGTGGGAGGACTCCCCGCTCCCTCCCCTGTGGACAGCACCCTCCCAGGACTTGGGTTCCTGGACTGTAGAACAAGGAGAAAGCCAGCTTAGCAGGGATCCAGTATTCGTATCTCTTTCTGCTTCTTCCCTGCTGATGTGATGGTATGATGCCAGCTTCCAGCTCCTGCTTTCCCTGCCTCCACCCTCTGGAACTGTAAGCTGAATTCGGCCCTTTTCTTAAGTTGCCTAAGTCAGGTATTTCGTCCTAGCAAGGAGAAAGTAACTACTGATTCAAGATCTGAACTCAGGTTATCACACTTGTGCACCGAACCATCCCCCAGTCCATGAAATGACATTCTTCATGTTCTCACATCCTGCCTTTGCTACCTCAGGAAATCCTCTGGCTTCTACCTTCCAATTGTGTCTGGATTTTGAATACATCTCTTCTTGTCTTCTGCTATCACTCTCTTCACTCTAATCACTGCTGTGGTATTTGCACTCATCGTCTACCTGCCTTCGCTTGTTTTTAGCTGACTGATAGGTCTGCTAAAATATGTCAGCTCATACCATTCCTTTCCTTAAAACCCTCCAGTGTTTCCATTTCAGGGTCCTTGTAAGTGGCTTTCCAGATCATTATTTAATAGGCCATTTCTACTGATGTGTCTTATTAATTGTCTGGTAGAATGTAGTTTTCATGAAGGCAAGACTATTGTTCACTGTTAGAATACTGACATGGTATCTGTTCTGTAAATAGTGAATGAATCTCAATTTTTTTATGAGCTCATAATAACATTAGACTCATTATTGTGTAGAACAGAACTCACAGGTTCCTCACTGCTCAAGAGAATTCTTTCTCAGAATCTTTCTACTCTCCGGGCTAGGAATTTAGGTATTTTGCTATCATAGTTGATGCTTCTCTGATCTTCCTACTTACATATTTATTTTGATAATGAATTGTGTTGATTCTTTTCTATGGCCTCTTTTCTGTTCCTTCAATTCTTATTGCAGCTTAAGCCCTTGTTTTGTCCCAAGAATCACAACATCATAACTAACTGGCCTTTCTGGCTTGTTTCTTATTCCTTCTTTACTCATAACTAGTGAGGTAATTTTCTTGAAACACAGATCTAACTTTATATATTTTTTAAATCTTAATTTGCCCACATAATAAGGCAACCTTTTTCTCCAACCTTATCTCCTAAACACTTCTTCATGTATCCTTTTTTCTAGCCAAATGTGGTCTAATAAAATTGTGTGAACCAGAAATATAATCCATGTTTAATTGCAATTTTAAGCTTTATAGTTATCATTTTTTAATATAGCAAAATGAAAATTGTACGTGCATATAACTCCAGCATTCAGGCAGCTGAGATAAGATTGTTTGATGGCAGCCTGAGCTACACAGTGAGACAATGTATTAAATGGAAAGGAGAAAAAAAAGTTTTTCTTTTTTTTAAAGTGAACATCTAACATTACCATTTCAATATATGATCAATAGAAAAGTTAATAATAGTTTGCAGTCTTACACTGTATAATTTTACTCAGTACATCTCAGTGCTCTAGTGCATAGTTGACTAGCAGCTATGTATTATTGCACAACATATTTCAAGAAATAGAACTGCATACTACTTTACATTCTCTACTTTTTGCCATTATTATTTTATGTGTCAATTTTATGACTACCTTTAGGTTTCTAACTCCTTTCATCCCTCCAGTTCTCAGATACAAACTATTTTATGAACCACTCTACTGTTCTCTGCTGAAGTTATTCTTATGCCTTTTGTGCCAACTGCTGCTCTGGTCCAACACTACAAAGCAATTATTGTCAGTATTTTACAAATGAGGAATAAAGACATCTGGGGGAACGTAACTTGTCTAGAACAACTAAGCAGTGAAGTGACTGTAAATCCAGGCAGTTGGTTCTTAACCATTGCTTAGTGTCTCCCTGCTCTTCATCTTTTCCTGCTCCTGCCTTACTTACACACACTGTTATTTTAGGAGTGTTAACATATTTTCCTCTTCTGCATTTTATGTTTTCTAAGAAATAGAAGGCTTGGGAACTACGGGCATTCCTCATTATAGCCAGACCATACTTAGTATGGCCTTATAGGTGATAATACTAAGAGATATGTTCTTACTGAAACTATGAGTGTTCTATAGAAGTAGCCATGTACTGTCATTATTGAAATGCTCAGCCATAGGGTAAACTGTCTTATTTGAGTGGACTGATCTGCTTTGCACCTGTGCACTATGAGAAGTGTCCCACTTTGGATGATAAATAAGATGACTACCCTGTTTGGAACATTCTCTTCATTGTTTTATGCTAGTCATTCTTGTTTCTCATCTGTATTTCTGTAGGAATAAATATATATCAGGAAAAATGAATTTAAAAATTAAATCAGATTCACACTGTTAAAATACTATATTAAAAATGAGCATATGTATTATGCATGTAAATTTGTGAGAGTAAGAATGAAAACAGATTAAAATCTTTGCACTAAGTTACTTTCTAAAAACTATGTGTGTGTACTAGGAAGATAAGAATACAATACAATTTTAGAAAATTTTAATATCTAAACATTTTGTTTTTGCTAAGATACTTTCTTTAAAAATATGTAGAAATGAATGCAACAAAGTCTTTGTAGCAGATATTTTAGAGAGATGGGATTATCTCTAATCTTATGTTCTTTGTGCCTGTGTGTACTAACCACATGAACACTGCTAATTGTCATGGCTTGATGTTTGTTATGGAGCATAACGAAAATAATATGTAAGGTAAACTGTACATTAGGATTGTGAGAGGCTCTGGAAAGCATGCCTCCATGTAACGGTTGCCAAAAGGTTAGGAAATAAATAATTAGAACTAAAGTCTCTGCTAGGATTTTGATCATCCCCTTGGCTAAAATTAGGAAGCCTAGACAACCCAAAACAATTGTAATTACATGTTATCTGACAAGATTTACATTAGCACAGGTTGAGTATTATTAGTTCAAAAATTCCAAATCTGAACTGTATCAAAAGTGGAAGTGTTTTTATGTGCTGGTAAGATGCCTCAAGCGGAAAATTGCATAGCTGACTTCATGTGAAGGGTCCTAGTGAAAATACAGGAATGCTAAAAGTATTATATAAAGTTACCTTCTTCAGTCTATCTGCATAAGATATATGTGCAACATTTGTTTTGGCTTCAGTCCCATCCTGAAGATATCTCTTTGTATATGTAAATATACCAAAATAGGAGAAGCCTGAAATTTGAGATATTTCTTGTTCAAAATATTTCAGATGAAAAAATGTTCGACCCATATGTATTTTACTTTATATAATATACACTTTATGTATAGTGAAAAATACCCTATTCTGAATGAAATATTCATTATCTAATTAATGGCAAAATTCTTAAACTTTTAAAAATAATTTTTAGAGATTCTGAAGGTCTCTTGTGTGTCTGAATATATATGTGAACAAAGCATTTTGGGGCTGGGGCATAGATCAGTGATAATGCAAATGGTCTTGGGCTCAATCTCAGCACTACAAAACCAAAATGAAATAGAAGTAAAAATAATACATTCTGTAGGACAAAGGATGTTTATAATTGTATTTACTGCTCGCCAGCTACTATTAGTTAGGATCTGCCAAACAGCTGCTTGCCATGTGGTTAACTGACAGTTGTGCTGAGTGTAGTAGGCTTTAAGACATGTCATGCACTGACTTGGGCCACTCTCTTTTTTTTTTTGTTTGGTTTGGATCTCACTCTAGTCAAGGCTGACCTGGCACTCACTGAGTAGTTAAGGGTTGGACTCAAATTCTTTGCAGCAGTCCTCCTGCATCAGTCTTCTGAGTGCCACCAGGCCTGGTCTTCTTTTGCTACTTTCTCTGTTGTGCCTTTGGTGAAACTAAGATATGCTGTATAAACACAATTATAATATTAAGCAAAATCACTATTATAACTATTCAGTTAAATTCTATCATATTATGACCTAATTGCTTGTATTTAAAAATTCTATAGATATTCATTTAGGAAAAATGAAAAAATAAATAATTTGTAGTAACTAAGGCCTCAACTTGAGAAATGCTAATTTAACAAATGATTGGTTTTTCAAGAAAGGTCATTAGCAATGCTAGTTTTAAATCTGCTGTGACCATACCTTTGATACTACATGTGCAGCTTTTTTATACATGCCATGTACTACTGTAAACACTTAAAGTTGTAAGGGCAGGGGCAGTATATAGACATAAGAAACAGCAGCAGACTTAAAACTTTTAGTTTCTACCTGTGACATACTTAAAGTCTTCTGTCTAATCTGTGGTGATGTTTTAATGTACTGAAATTTGTTATTTGTCTTTCTAGAGACTCAGAATATTGTACACAAAGATTCTTGATATTCTTAATCAAGTCCCCAAAAGTGCAGCATACAGGAAATATACAGAACAGATTATAAATGAGAAGCTGGGCATGGTTAGAGCCGTAAGTAGCTAAATAAATTTTTTAGTTTCTTTATTTACCCAGTATAATATTTAATAAACACATTTATCTTTTTGCTTGTGCTACACTTTATTATATTCTCTTTCTTTTTGTGCTTTTCTTCATCTTTTTTCTTTCATTCAGCAGACTTTTTTGATTCCTTTCTATATGCGCATCCCAACTAGAGTACAAGAATAAGATCAGGTTCCTGCCTTGAGGTGACATTGTGGCTTTACCCTTTACCTCTGTTCCTTGTCCACTACTTAGTGATCTGTTGTCTCTGCCTGCAGATAAAGCAGCCTTGATCTCTTCTCTAAAAGAGTGAATGAGTGAAAGTCAAATAACCACAAGAGAAAGGTGTGTTGTTGTTAAAAGAAACTGTCAGAATAATTTAAAAGTATTTTGCTTTTGCTTTTGGTCCTCGTAGTGTAGGCCTGTAATTCACATATACTCTGGAGACTGTTCAGAAATTCCAGGTCTGAAGGGTACAGTCAAATTCAAGGTCAGTTTGGGTAACTTAGTGAGACTTTCTCTTAAAATAAAAAGGAAAGAGCTGGGGTCTAGATATGGGCAAGCACTTGCCCAGCATTTATGAAGTGCTAGGTTAAATTCATAATAGCACACCAAAAAATAATTAAAAAAAGAAAAGTAAGGAAAAACATTTTATTTGAATAAGGAAGGGGATCAAATTTATTTTTTTTAACTACCAAAAATTATGTTGAACAGCATTATGCTGAAACTGAATAATTTGTCCCTAGAAATCCCATGTTGAAGCTGTAATCCACAGTATTGCTTTATTTACAAGTGGGTCCTCTGGAAATAATTAAGGTTAAATAAAGTCATAAGGATAAGATGTTTATCCTGTAGGATTAGCATCCGTATGAAAAGAGACACCAGGCAGCTCTTGCTTGCTTTCAGCATGATCACATACAAGTACAGGGCATGGGAGCTAATAGATAGTAGGCAGCTGTCTGCGACTTAAGGGAAACCTCCCTAATCTGCTGTCACTTTGATTTTGGACATATCATCTATAGAATTTTTAAGAAAATTCTATTTTTCTTTGATTCTTTGGTACTAGGGATTGAAGTTAGGCCCTCACATATGCTAGGCAAGTGCTGTATCACTTTAACCCTTTTTGGATTTTCTTTTGAGACAGGGTCCCACTACATTGCTCAAGTTAGACTTACTCTGTTGCCCAGTCAGGCCTTATACTTGAAATTCTCCTGCTTCATCCTCCCGAGTAGCTGAGATTACAGATCTGTGCCAGCAGGCTTAGTGGAAATTTCTGGGTTTTAATATATGCAGTCTATGATGTTTTGTTAGGGCAGCCATGAAAACAAATATGAGCATTTTACAGCTTTTAAATCAAAGGTTTTAGACAGGAAAACAGTAGACTATTGCTGATTTCTCTGCCTGCCAAACTATTACAATATGGTTAAATTTTCACACGAGCAATTATTCCATGTATTTTATATAATAAATTATCAAAAACTTCATAAACTTTTAAAGTATTTTACATACTGGCATGTGATTATAATATATGCTCATTATTTTTATTTGATTACCAAACTACTGTACAAAGAAAATTCTTACCTTTTCTTTAAGTATATGTTGAACAATGCAGTTTTATTAACATTTTTTCATAGCTTGGCAATTCTGGAAGCAATTTACAGATTAAAGTAAAAGGACCAACCCTTGTGTATTTTTTCAATCACAGTTGCCTTGGGAAACCTTTTCCCTGGGGTGACACACACGTTTTCTCCCCAGATAGGGCACAGATGACAAACCAGAGGACAGAGGATGATTACAGACTAAAACCAACTTTGGTGAACCAATGAGTTTATTGGGGTTGCTTCCAGGGCAGGGTGAGGGTTTGCTTATAGGAAGAATAGGTGACTCAAATACAGCTGCACTGTGAGATGTCTCATCCCATCTGGACTCAAAGGCAGGTGCATCACCAGAAAGCTCACCTCAGCATAGGAAGCAGCATCTCTGGAGCACACTGCACCACTTGCAGGTAGCTCAATCAGAGTCTCCTCCAAGCAGTTGTTTCCCCTTTATACAGCCTTTTTTTGGGGGGGGGGGGGCACAGGAGGGGATGTCTTGCAACTCTTCCAGAATTGTTGACTTGCTAAGTCTCTGGAACTTCCTTCCTGCCCAGGAAGGGAGAGTTTCTAATTATCATAACCCTGGAGAGTGGTTTTGTGGCCTTTTTAAGTTCTATGTCTCCTAGACTTGACTTCCTGAATCAGAGCCTCCTTCCTCTCCTCAGGAGAGAATCTGCTACACAACAGAACTTTACCTCCTTTTCATAAGGTGAATCTGCTCCAATGTGCCATTGATTCTTTCTCTCAGTGACCTTGTTCACGTACCGTCTTCCATTTCCTCATTATCTTTAGTAGTCTTGAAATATATTGGCTGTTTTCCACCTTAAAAGAAAAATAAATCCTATATTTGTATTACATGTAGTCCAACTTCTAATTTTCTCATAGTCAGTGTCAGAGTTCACTGCTGGGACTTCACTTTTCTCTGCTATTTCAGTTGCCTTCAGGCCATTTTCTCTTTTTAATTTGTAGTCCTAGCATACTTAATTCTATGCCGAACATTGCCAATAAAAGAATGGTTTCTCAGTATGAAAATCATGTATTACCTTCCTGCTTAATGTTTCTGAAAGGCTGAGTTTAAGCATTTATCCTGATCTGATTTTCAATATTTTGAAATTTTTGATAAAAGAAAGAACGTGATGAAAATATACTTATTATAAGAATTTTTATATGTGGTTTAAAAATACATAGGCTATTGAAACATACAGATGTTATACTCCTGTGTTTTATTTTGTTTTCCTCTACTTGAAATTACAGGAATCAGATGTTAAAAGATTAGAAGACCAGCTTCAGGGTGGCCAAATAGAAGAGGTGATTCTTCAGGTAAAGCAAAGGCTGGCTAAACTTGTAGATGCTTCATCCTTTTCACGGAGGTCCTGGAGTGTAGCCCCATGTGTGTTTGCTTTACTGTGGTCGGTGATATACTTGAGGGTGCATACTTTTAAGCCTGAGTTTGTGAAACATGATTGAAAGCTCACTAAGCTGTTAAACACTAATTGTAGCAGATTTCAATCAAGGGATACGGTAGCTTTGAGAATTAAGGGGATTTGATTTCATGTAATGCTCAACATTTAATGATAGATAAATCTGAATTTGAAAGTGGTAGCTCTGATATACCTGATGAATAATCAAACAATCTTTTAAAATTCTTTTACTAGGCTGAAAAAGAACTAAGTCTGGCAAGAAAAATGTTGCAGTGGAAACCATGGGAGCCACTGGTGGAAGAACCTCCTGCCAATCAATGGAAATGGCCAATATAACCATAACTGCATGTCTTTGACAGGTTGATGAAAAATGATGTAATTCGGTGTTTTGTTTTGACAAAAATGTCTCCCTATTATTGGCATTTTAAAATCAAGAAATCTAATAAATGAGAAGGGTCTCATGAGTCAGTTTTTGATTTGCACAGTATTCACTCAGATTATTTCTAAAGTGACATTTGAAGAAAAAGCTTTTGAGAAGATTAAGAATTAAAAACATTCATATAGATGCAGAGGCAATGAAGGAAAGATAAAGTATATGTAATAGTGTCCAGCATGCTAGTGAATTTATTTTCATTACTTTGTGAAAAAGACAAGGTACTTTTTTATTGTTGTCTAAAAAATTATTGATCATTTTGAACCCATGCATGTGAATTATGTTCAGCTGAGAAAAATGGCAAAAGTAGTTTGTCATAAAATTTTAAATTGAAATTAAACCTCTCATGTATGAAGTGAAATCTAAATACTTGTATGTTGACCATAAAAATCTATTAATATGGCCATTTTAGGCTAGTTTGTATTAGTATGTTTTCATAGTCTCTTGTTGTTACTCTCCTTAGTTAACATCAAATGAGAGTTCATTGTACAGTAAAGGAAATTGTTTTAATACTTGAAAGATTTTTATTGTTACAGGTGATTGGAAAAGCTTTTCAGTGTGTTTCATATACGACTGATCACCTTTTGATCTTTGGCGTTAATTTCATGGATCAGCATAACATTATGTTAAAGACAGAGTTTCTTTAAAAGAGGAGAGTTCCTGAAGCTGTTACATACAGCCAAGGATGTGGTCATACCTGCACTAAACAGCACTGTTCTAATACAAACACAGCTAGTTCTCTGACAAAAATACAAGGCAACAAGGTAGAAAGCTTAAGATAATAATAAAACCTTTCATATGTCTTCACTGTTTCCAAATATCCAGTAAAATTGAGCTCGTATTTCATCTCTTCATAGGCAGTACTTTCTCCTCTCTGTTTTATGTGGGTATTTTTACTGTCTCATGACAAAACACTCTTGAGGAATGAGAAAGTTTCTATTTTTTTCTACCATGTTTCTCTCCTCAGAGTGCTACATTCATTACTTCTGGACTGTAAGAACCAGAGGGAAGGCAGAGTGGGAACCTAGGGTTGCCTTTCCTACAGCTCAAGCACCTTCATGAACTCAGTGACCAAGATGAGGCAAGTCGAAGCCTCTTGGGGGGGCCTGTTTGCTTCCCTGAAAGAATTTGCTTTGCAACTTGTTTTTAGCTCTAACATTTACTTTGGAGTGCATCAAAACATGATTTTAAAGCAGCATGCATGGGTATTTTCACACTAGTTTCCTGACCAGCTTTTTCACATTCTTTGTACACAAAAGAAAATTGGCTTTGTCACTTTTCCCGTTATGTTTGAGCATCTTAGGTTTCACTAACAATGCTATGTTGTTTACAGAGGACTTTATTGGTATTTGCCTAGGAATTGCTGGTTGAAAAATAATGGGTTACATGAAAACTATTTTGAAGACTTGAACATGAGTGCTGTCCTAAATACTTAATAATCATAAAACTGTAAGGAAATGACTTAGTGTAGTCTATCCCCTGATCGCAGAATGCTAAAGAAAGTTTGATTCTTATTCCTAGTACATGTCTAGGGAATTGGAATGGTTTGTATTGTCAACTTGACAATATCCAGAAGCACCTAGGAGTCCAGTCAATGGTCATAACTTTGGGATTTTCTAGATTAGGTTAATTTATAAAGTGGGAAGACTATCTACGTCAGCATCGTGCCACGGGCTGTGGACCCAGGCTGAGTAAATAGAGAAATCGATCCAAACTCATGTATTATTTCTGCTTACTGAATGTGATTGCCATGTGACCAACTCTTTCACACTGCTGCCACCATGTCTTCCCTGCCAGGATTGACTGCACTCCAACTGAAGTAACCCTATGCTTAAGTTGCTTTTGTTAGATGTATTGTCACAGCAATGAGAAGATTAATTCTGGAGTAAACACAGAAGTGTTCATAAGAGTCGTATAAGGGATATAGGTTGAGTTTGGTGCCATGGACACTTCTAGAACATAATTCTTGGGCATGGGAACATGGCATTTGGGGATTGTGCATACAGCTTATGAATAGAGTTTGCCATGCATTGCTAATAATTTTCAAAGCAGTCTTTAGATTTATGATACATGTAATTTTTGTGGTATGCTTAAATGTATGACAGAAAAGTACAAAGATATTTTGGGAATATCATAATTTTCATTTTTTAAAGATTTTTTTAGGTGGGCCTTTTAACTTTCCTTAAGATAAACATTACTACTTTATTATAGAACATTATGCTTTAACTCTGTTTTGAAGACTGAATTCCTTTTCACTAAAAACAGGTCTGCAATTTTTCAGTTATTAAAAAAAAATCTCTGGGTGGAAAGTTTTTCCACAGCTAAATTGATCTTGCTTTCATATGAATATATTTTTGTCACTGAAGTATTAATGTTTGATTCTGGACTGTTCTCCCAAATTTATTGACTATTACTTAGTATAAAGTAGATCCCCATATCACTTTCCAAAACTGAGAAAAATCTTGAATATCAAACACATCTGACCCCAAAAGTTTCAGCTGTTGACCTGTCTTTTGAGTCTTTTAAATTCACAAATGATCCCATTTTAATCCACAGAGATGATCTCTAAAGCATAGCTTTCAGGCCCTTAGTATTGTTAATAGTTTAATATTTTCCCCTATTCATTATCCATTGTTATCAGAATACATTTCAACCTGGAGTAATAATGGAAAATACTTTGAAATGCTTGGCTTCATAAAGCCACTAGGTGGCATTTTTGTGAAAATTAAGCACATTAAAAAAAACATTTATTGTATCCATAAATGTTGAGATAACCAAAGGTTAAATCATTTTGAACAATATGACCTAAAATATATAGGAACAGATTTAGGATGAAAAGTAAAAAGTAAAACTATAGTGTGGAATCTCACCTTCTAATTGTATTTTTCTATTGCTGTTTTCATTCAGTGTGCCTTTATACATATGTAAACACACACACACACACACACACACACACACACACACACACACACACACACAAACTTTGTGATTTTGATGTGCTGGTAACCTTCCGAGGCTGCATAGAACACCCAAGACACCTACATATTAAGGGTAGGGTAATGTTGAGTTTATAAAATTAGGTTCATAGCAAACTGAAAATATTACTGTATATAATGGATATCAAGATATGTTTTACAGTGAGGGGTACTTAAAAAAATCCACCTAATTTTCTTCCCTCCATTTCCTGCCTCTATTCCTAATCCTAGTGTGTTTATGCTGCTCCTAACAGGAAGACAGTGAGTTTAAAGTGGTCCAAGAAAGAGAGTACTGAAAGTCTATGGAATTCTACCACTAGAAAAACTCAAGATAAAATTTCATTTAGAGTTGGGAGATGTTTGGAGAGATTAATCTGCACACCTCCAAGTTCTAGTCTACCAGCGAAAGGCAGGTGCTCGGGATTATCCTTTCCCACCTTTATTCTTAAAGAATGTATGAAGGGAGTAAGATGTATTTGTTTTTATTTCAAAGTCATTACGAAAGTTCAATTTAACCCAAGAATATGACATTTTATATTATGTTTTAAAAATAGGATCACCAAAGAAACAATAACATTGGCATTAGGAAGTTATTGTAGAGATAAAACCACTTTAGCTGCACTTAAAGAAGTGAAGATGCTAGTCATTACAAATGAGGGAATGGCCCTGTACTATGTGTAACAAAATAACCTTTTTTATAACCATGAGATGTGTGTGTGTGTGTTAAAAATATGAGATTGTGTTTAACACAATAATAATGAATAGTGGTTTAAAATCTGGACTCAAGACAGCATACTTAAACTTAATCCTGATTTGCTCATTAACTCTGTGTTCATTTCTTCACTAGTATAAGAGCTAATAGCAGCCCCTCCTTAATGGACTCACTGTAAGAACACAACTTGAAATGCATGCAAGGTGCTTAGTGACAATACTTAGTTTACATGACCAGCTATGGTGAGAATGTCACTTGAAATGTGCTTGTACACTTGCAACACCAACATGCTTGATCTCTCCAATACTCTTCTGTTCTTTTAGAACTTTAATTAAAAATTAACAGTAGATGAGCTGGAGAGATGGCTCCGTGGTTAAAGGCACCTGCTTACAAAGCCTGGAGGCCTGGGTTTGATACCCTAGTACCCACGTAAAGCCTGGTGCACAAAGTGGCCAGTCTTGAATTCTTTGCAGAGGCTGGAGGCCCTGGCGTCTCCATTTCCTCCTTCCCTCTCTGCCCTCCTCTCTCCCCCTCTCTGTGCTTGCAAATAAATAAAATATAAAAATTAACGTCAGAAAAACTTCTATAAGTTTGAGCTTAACAAAAAGTTTCCATCTCCTGTATTATAAAGAAGTCATGTAATCGTCATCATTTTCCCCTCCCTGCTTCCTTATTTGGCTGCCAGGAAGATAAAAAGCCCAAATCGGAATTTAACAAAAGCAAGAGGCACTTACTGTTCTAAACCTGTGTTCTTTTATGATCTTCTTGCCCTCAAGATTAATTTTTTAATTAAAAAATATCTAAGCTTAAACCGCTTCCAGACTGCACCTTTTCAACAGTGTAAAAGGGCTCATGGATTGAGGTTGGCCGCTGTTGCTTTCTGAGCATCTAGGTTACTGGCAGGTGCCTTAACCCTGGGCGGGGCGGGGCCCTGGCGGGAGGAGGAGGCGGTGCCAAAACCGTTGCTAGGAAACGGCCAGCAACAGAGCATCTAAGGAGCCCGGAGCTGTTTCTGAAACTCCGAGAATCCCAGGGTCAAGAGTAGCTGCTCAGGATCAGGTAGGAGGACAAGTTTGGCGGCCCTCTCCCGGCCCCCCAAGCCTCGCGTGGGTGACTGCCGCGCTGGACCAGCCTGGGCGCCTGTGCGGCCAGGCCGGTACTGGATGGGCCGCCTTTATCCTACAAACCTTGCAAAGCACCCCATCTTTCTTAGCTCCTTTGCTAGCAACGCCCCTCCTCCCGATTTGGGATCCTGAATCAACCGGATCAAGCTGGGAGAGTCTGTGGCTTCCCAACTGTTTTCAGTCTGTAGGAAATTCAGGGCCTCCTCGCCAGGCACGCTTTTCCCTCCACGCATGGTTTTCATTTCTTGAACAAAACTTCAATAAGCCTGTTTTGCAAAGGGCAAGATTGGTCTCTCCACTAGTATTCAGATGCCTCATTAAAAGGGAAGAAATGAAACCACGCACTATAAATGAAATCGGGGGTTATATACAATCAGAATAAAAATGGATTTTATTTTTAAACGTTAAGATTAAAACCTGCTTGAATAGATCAGATATCAAAATGATCAGAAGTTGTTGATTTGATGGTGCATGGCTATAATTCCACCACTCTGAGGGGGAAGCAAGAGGAAGGCGAGTTCAAGACCAGCCAGCTACCTAGTGACAATCTGTGCCAAAAGATCTTCCTCCCCTCTAAAAGTTTAAAAGTTCAAACAATGAAAAAATGAACAGCAAACGTGTATTCTAGCCATTCAACCCATTTTCCTCTTCACCACGAGCTTGTCTTCCAGGATGTTCTGAACATATGCCCTATGTAGCTGTCTGGGCATACCATTCCAAGTCTTGCTTTTACACCCAACATTTCTTAATATAGTTTCCTTTCTATATGTATTGACCTGCCTTAGTTGGTGTGTATGCACATGCTTCAATGTGAGAAGGGGTTTCCAAACACATCAGGAAACTTGGGAAGATAAAAAAACTCAACAGATCTCACTATCTAACAATATGAAGCTTCAGTATCGTAAAAGACAACATCTTTAGATGCATAATGGGAATTATAACTGAACACACAGCAAAAAGTTATTTAATTAAGACATCCAATTTTCTAAGACAAGGATGTCAGAAAATGTCCAAGGGCTGTTCTTACAGTGAAGCTGCCTTGTTAGAAAGCAGTGATGGAATTTAGTGGAATTAAGATCTTTTGGTTTATTCATCTAATTGTAGGAACTTAAAAAATATTTTATTATTTATTTTCAAGGAGAGAGAGAGACAGAATGAATGGCCAGGACCTCTAGCTGCTTCAAACAAACTCCACATGCATGTGCCACCTTGTACATCTGTTTACATGGGTGCTGTGGCATCTATCAAACCTGTGTTAGGCTTTGTGGGCAAGCTTCTTAACCACCCAGCCGTCACTCCAGCTCTAATTACAGAAACATTTGTGGTATGTTTACATTTAAGTACAATGTATGCACCTTTTAAAAGAATTATTTTTGCTTATAAGAAAATATACATTAAATGTCAACATGTACATTAAATGTCTTTCATTTTCCAAAAAGAAAGAAAATAGACAATCATTAGGGCCATATCTGAATGTAATGTGGCTTAGCCCTGCAGTGACATTACTATGACATCAGTGAACATTTTATGTATAAAAATATTAAGGAACATTAAATATATATATACTAACTAAAAATAAGTTGCAAGATAGTACCAAGTTTTAAAAATATGCTGAAACATAGCTTCTATATTTAAAGAGATATGACTATAATTGTAGCTGCATTCATTGATGATTTCTGGGAAAGATACTGACATTGAGTGACACCATTAGGGAATTAGAAAAAGAGGATACTTGACTGTTTATTTCTTCCCCTACCATTCCATTAGCTTTTTTCTTGTGAGTACTCATTGCTCTCTTAAAACAGTAGCAACATAATTAACAGTAATTTTAAAACATTAATTAATACATTAAAACTGTAGCTATGAGGCTGCTGATACCGGTTTTGGCTGGAATACATGGCACTTTACCTCTCACTCTCTAATATGTGTGTATAGTCATTTGCATAATACTTGTAGCAGTGAGAGTTTATGCCTATTTATACATACAAATGGAGTGTGTTAATTGATATATGGGAAGTGTTAGGAACCAATATAATTAGCTGCTTATCCTAGAGTTGTTCCTTTATGAGGTGATGTGGAGGGGAGAATGGAAGACATCAGCGTTGTCAACTAGTAGCAAGGTAGCATCAGCATCACCAGCCACACCAGGAGAGGCAGCAGCTTCGTCCACAAGGAAACGAAGGGCTAGAACACATCAAAGTAACTGCTTTATAGTTAGTTAGTGCCTCTCATTTGTTACTGAGTTCATGCCATACGCCATGACCTTAAATATCATTTTTAGACTTTTTTTCCCCTAAATACTAAGGATCAGATGCAGCCACATGTGAGGCGAGTGATCTACCACTGAGCTATGTATGTATCCAGTCTTCTGAATTTTTCATTTTGAGACATGCTCTTGCTAACTTGCCCAGGCTATGCAGGGACAGGTTCTACATATAGCACAGGCAGGGCCGGAGCTTGCAGTTAACTCAGTGAATTAGAAGTGCATGCTTCCAGGTTCAACTCCATCTGTAGATTTCTGAATATCCAACGTCTACTTCCAGGCCAGCTTCTCAGCACTCCAAAGCACCGCCTGATATTGAGTATATGGTGGGCGGTGGGCGTTTTGAGTTTTGCTTGTCCCAAAGTTGGCATCTAATGCTCAGCCACATCTCTAACCTGTCTTCCCATAGCCCTACTCATAATAGAACACCATCCTTCCAGCAGTGCCTGTGATTCATCCCTTTATTTCTCTCATAGTCACAGAGAGTTCATCCCTTTCAGTCTACAGAGAGCTTACCACCAGATGCCTTTCAAGTGTATCCAGCACCTCTCAGCTCCTCCTGACACCTCTCCTCTCCCTCTGGTCTAATGAACCTTGTATCTGGTAATTGCCATGAATTTCAATAGAGTCCTAATGGTCTACTTTCTTCTTACTCCTCGACACCTCAGCAGTCTGAGTGGCTCTGTTAGGCTGGGAGCTCATTGTTTTTCCTCAGAGCCTCCCTCAGAGAATAGGAAACTAGTCGGGATGCTCTCTCCACAGTCCTCTCTGGATTCGGATTCTGGTTTTCTCTCAGCTCACTGCTCTGCAGCCATGGAGACAGTGAGCTACCGCTCACTCGGTGTTTATCTCATCTTATTTCCTCATTGCTTCTTTTGTTCATGTTTTAAGACAGGAATAAATGCATTTTTCAGGTTGACCTGGAACTCACTATGTAGCCCCGGCTGGCCTCGATCTCCCAGATCAGGATTACAAATGTGAATCATCATGTACGGCTCATGCCTTGTTTCTCCCGCCACACTCACCTTAGTCTCTTGCCCAATGTTGGCATCTTTCCAGTGAGCCACTTATTTTTTTCACCACATTTTATTTCTCCCTTCCTTTTCTGCCTCCCTCCCTCCCTTCCTCCCCTCATTCTTTCTCTCTACCAATTCTTATTCCATCCTAACATTTTATTGAGAATGTTAACACATGAGCAATGGTAGTTTGGTCACATTCCTGTCCTGTACCTTTGTTTGTCCTCCCTCCTCACCCTCATCCCCCTGAGCACTCGCCTCTTTCTAAGTGCTCCTTCCTCTGTTCTCATGTCTTATTCTTTTTGTCCTCCTCTGTCCTCTATGTCAAAATGTTGAAGGGGGAGGGGAGGTAGGGGAACAACAACTACTGGGAGGCCATGAATGCACCAGTCAGTTTGTCCCCAAAGAACTTCTTCCCATACCGTGGCTCTTACAGTCTCTCTGCCCTCTCTTCACCATCGTTCCCTGAGCCCTAGCAGGTGTGATAGAGATGATTTCACCCAGTGATCAGCACTGGGCTCTCTCTTCTTTCTATTTCTTTGATATCAGAGTCTTTGTTCTCCCCAGTATTCACCCATCTTCGGCCACATTTTCTTCAGTAAAACCCTCCTACTCTTCTGTCTGACCACATACATTTTATCTGGTTTGATGAATTATCTTTATAGAATTTATTTTAATCTGACTTGGTATATATTTTACTAAGTTGTTTCTTGTCTGTTTTCCTCTCTAGAATGTAAGTTTAATTATGGTAGGGATTTATAATATTTTTCACTTCCATGTCCCTTGACACAGGTGAATGAGTAACTGCTAATCATCTAGGTTTGTCTCACTTGAACTCTCTCACTACATAGCTTATTCATGAACTTCAACATACACAATTTCTTTATTTGAAATGTCTCATTATATAAAAAATATTCTCTAGCAGCTAGCTATTTCCAGTAGGTAAGGGTTATCACAAGATTTGTGCTCAAAATGCAAAACCCTGATAGAGCTGTTGAACCTTACTACTGTTCCCGGATTTAATCTTCCCCTCTGCAACTGCCATCGACATTCAGCCTGGGGATCCCTGCCCTATCCTCCCTTTGTAGACAGGCCTTCTACCAAGCAGGCTTCCTGTAGTATTGGCTCCTCCTTCTCTGCTCCTACTCTTTCCTCTGGCATTCAGGCTCTGAGATGCCCTGGCCCAAACTTCTAGACACTGTGCCTCTGCTTTCCAAGACCATGCTCATGGCTACTGTAACTGCTTGGTCATCGTGAACCACAACCCTAATTTGTTAGCTGGGATGTCTGTTTGGGGGTTAGGAGGTTAATGGTCATTGTAGATCTCTGCTACTGCTGGTGAGGGCAGACGTAGAGCAGAGTTTATTCTATCCAGGGCACAGTAGTTGTGGAGCTCATTGCTGCCCTGAAGTTTCTAATTATTTGCAATGCTAGAAGCAAAAGTACATTAATTTTATATTCAGAAAAATAACACAATTCAACACGATATTTTAAAAAGGCATTATTTATTAAATAAGGAAGAGATGGCATGATTTTTTCTATGTGTTTTTTCATAGCATATCGCTCTTGAAATTCTTGTTTTTAGGTTATTTTGTTATTTTAGTTTCGGGTTTCTTTTTTTACATTAAAAATTTACTAATGCCGTTAGTAAGAAAACCAAATTAAAAATTGAGCAACATTGCTGTATATTATGAACATTATTCTAGCACAGAAAATGTGTGTTTATTTATTTATTATTTCATTTAGGGATATGTCTGATCAGGAGAAACAGTCTAACGCTCTCGGGAGAGTTGGCTCATCAGAGGGCAGTGATGAAGATCATGATATTATCAATGTTCCTGTTCCTTCGGAAGAACCTGAAGAGTCAGAAGAAATGGAAGAGTTCGAATCAGAGGCAGAGCAGCTCACTGAGGGCTCAGAGAGATCCTTTGAAACTGATGACCTGACTGACCACAGCATTATGAGGAGGAAATTAAAAGATGATGAACAACATAGGAAAGATATTATGTTCCCTGGAAAATCTTTACATATTCCCAGACTCAATCAGATACATCTTGCAGTAGAGTTGGATACTGAGATGGCAGAAGATGACACACTGCCATATCTGAGTCAAGTCCAGTCTTTGAAGAACACTTTGCAAACATCAATGAGAGATTCTTTGGCAATAGGTATGAGCTACAAAGATGAGATAGGTTATTTCTGTAATCCAAGGAGTCGGTGCTTTTTCTTTTTTCTTTATTTTTGTGTGAAGATTTATTTTATATTTGACACAATGTTTTCTTTACCTTACCCACAAGGCTCTTGGAGTGACACCATTTGAATCTATGAACTATGTGTGACAGCTTCTCTATTCTGTTTTGTCCATTTTTCTTTAATTAGTAAGCATCATTACATTTTTAACTGATACTTGTGTGTGTGTGTGTGCGCGCACTAGTGCACACACACACACACACACACAAACACACACCAGCATATAATGTTTAGGAACCTAGGAAAATGGTAGACAAATTTTGAGTCTGATTAGAAGGAATAAATTTTGCTTGATGATTTGTAATTGATTGTTGGACACAGAAAGAGTTGGACAGGAAATTGAGTACTGATTTCCTACTTTGATATTTAGTATTCACTCACATAGATGCTGCTTGTACATATTTTTATGGTCTACCTAATATGAGCCTTACATTTAGCTGTAGAAATATAATTGTTGGCTTTCATTGTCCAGGGTCATTTTAGAGACCTTCACAAAGCAATTTGGATAGAATATTGAAGTTATCATTATGTTCCTTCTAACAGAGAAGGGGGAAGCAATCAGTGTTTTGACAGAAAACTGCTAACCAATCACCTTTTTTTCCTAGCCATGAGGTTTGAGAGTTTCCACCCATAGCATAAGGAACATGGAACATGATTTAGCAATACTAACTGCAGCTAAAGTTTGGTAAAGTGGAGCTTTTGAATGTAGAAGGATTAGTTCACTCTTGCATGGTGTGTCCAGAGATGAGGAATGAAAAGGAGAAAGGAGAGAACACCAAGCCAGACAGACCTGAGTAGCACTCAGATTAGTTTCTCAGTGTAAATTTAGGTGTCATATCAGACATCTTTTAGGACCATCATTCAAAAGTTTCTGTAATTTCCTGACAATGTAACTTATACTAAAACCGTGGTGATTTAAAAATAGTTGCATATTGGTTCTATATTTCTTGAGCTTTATAAATCACTTAATGCAACTCCCCATCTTTAAGAAGTTTTAAAATATACTGATTATAGCTCTGTGTACCAAACAAATAATTAGTCTTAAAATAATTTAATGAATGTTTAAATATGGATAATGTTCTCTTTGTTTATGTAAACCCAGGAGAAAAATATTTAACGAGTTCAAGGAACCTTAATATTACTAATGCCCAATTTCATTTGTCATGGGATTACTGATCAATGTCTGCTTAGGGCTTTTTAAATACTGTTATGTTTGACTTCTAGAAAAGTTAATTTTTTTGCCTAATGTATGTATCTCTACTGCATTTAACTTATTACATACTTTTTAGTATAATCTAAGTCTTTAGATGTAAAAACATTTCAGATTATTTACTCTAATGAAATCGGCTATCTTGACATGGAAGCATCTTCACTTCATATTTTGTAGAATTGAGTGTGATCCAGGCAATGTCTATATTTGTGAAAAGTCATTCATTCACTTTCTGTGACAGGTTGTATACATTTCAAATTCTGGGGTAACCTTCCATCTCAAGGACTTCCCTGCCTATACCCACTGCATGAAAGTGCTTGATTTTTCTGACATGCTTCCTATATTTATATCTAAATAAATATATCAGGTGCTAAATATTGGTGGAAAAATTGAGATGATAGATTAATATTCAAAGCAAAACTTTGCAACTCAATGTCGGCCACTTACTATCTGTTTGTATCACGTGATTTAAACTTGGCTCCTTAACTCTGCAATGCTCTTGAAGTGCAGGTAGCTGATCCTGCTATATTTGACTATGCTTATTTTTTGTTTTTGTCTATAGTTAAAGTTGTACTTCTTCCTTTGGCCCAGGAAATCAGAGTACCTTTTAAGGTCAACACCCTGTTTAGATACCTCAAGGAGCACTTTGCACAGTTGTTAGGCATCCCACATTATGTGCTGCAGATAACGCTGGCAGGTGAGTTTGAAGGTTGACACATTGACAATGACTTTACTAGTTTCAACATGTAAACAATCAAAGCTCTTTGATGTCTTAAACTAAACATGTTAATATTTATACTATTTTAACTTTGTATTGTGCTTAGACATTCATTAATATATTTCTATTGGAAGACATGTTTTGTTATAGATACTTTGGTCATAACAAAAAAAATAGAAAACAAGATTCCTGTTGCCAGGTTGTTTTCAGACTTGTAAGGAAGAATTGCTTGCAGTTACTGTCATAGAACATAGAAATGTCTTAATGGAAAAAGACACAAAACCATGAGATTAGAGAGTTTCCTGAGAGATTGTATGTTTCAGCTAATAAAAATGACTGTGTTTGGGCTAAGTTCCAAAGAGCTGAGAAAACCAGGAGCTTTTCGGAATAAGTCAGAAATTCTGACTGGGTGGGAGGAGATGAGACTGAGAAACTAGATAATGAAAATATAGAACAAAAGTAGAAATGGCTTCTGTACATTATGTTTGTCATCATGAAGTCAGGCTTAATTATGTTGTGTGGATCCTGTTGAGAGGCTCTGCTGTGACAATCAATCAGCAAAGCTCACATGTTTCTATAGAGCATGTATGTACGCATCCTAATATTTTCACTCCAGATCCCCAAACCCTTTTATAACCAGAGGCTGCATTGTTCAGCCTATTTCTCTCAAGCAATAAGATTCAAACCTTTTGGTGGGAGCCAATCAGCAGAGTACAGCAGAGCAAAGTATCAACAAACAGGATCAAGGCTTATCCTAGGATTAAAATCGTGTTCAGCTTAAAGGCATGTGCCACTACACCTGGCTTTATTCCATATTATAAAATTTAGCTTAAGGCTGGGGCCCAACATCAGAAGACATTCATGTTTTGTTTGTTTTTTGGTTTTTCGAGGTAGGGTCTCACTCTAGCTCAGGCTGACCTGGAATTCACTGGAGTCTCAGGCTGGCCTTGAACTCACAGCGATTCTCCTACTTCTGCCTCCCTAGTGCTGGGATTAAAGGTGTGCGCCACCATGCCCGGCTCATGTTTGTTTGTTTGTTTTTTTTAATTGAGAATTGTATGTTCTGAAATTGAATCATACAGATCTTAGAGTGCACTGTCTTGAACATAGCCAAAGTAGATCAATGGTGTCTGTTACATTTCTAACCACGAGAATGGCTTCTGTTAAATCAGCTTCCTAATTATAATTAGGGAATATCGTATATTTGAAGACTGATATGAACTCCATCCATCCATCCATGAAGCTTCCATGACACAAAATAACACCCAGCAACATGATTGCATTTAAGTGTTAAAACAGAGAACAGGATCGGCTGATTTATTGAAAATGCTGTTGGCAGAGCAGGGCAAGAAGTAGAGATTGAAGCAATGTAACAAAAAAATGAAGTGGTGCTTACTCTTTCTGGCATGAAGCTCGGTTACCTCCATCTGGCATTTGCTCTTCATGTGACACCACCTACTGTGGCTAGAATCACGTATTTCTCACCACTCAGCCCCCCCCCCCAATTATACAAATTAGGTATGCACAGGTTGTCTGCACTCACCTATCCCTTAGCAGATTACCAACTCACCACCCTGGCTATCCAATCCCCTTCTTCTCTCCCCTATTCCCCATCCCCCTGGTTCCCTTTCCCTATAAATGTGAGCTCTGCCCATGGAATGAAGAACCATGTGGATTCACTATACTCATCTGCTGGAGTCTGTACCTCGCCAGACCACACCTTGCGTTGGCCCTCAGCTCTGTGGAACCGCCCTGAGACAGCTTCCCACCGTTTTCCCTCTGCGGCAGCTAGAGGCGCCCCTGGAGGCGGAGAATGACACATATTCATGTTTTTAAGTGTATGTATCATGCATACATGATTATATGGATATGGACACATATGTGTGTACAGGTATATGTGAACCTGTGTGTTCACGTTTGTGTAGGTTAAAGGTAGACAGCAGGGGTATTCTTCAACCACTCTCCACCTGATTATTTAAGACAGGGTCTTTCACTTATTTGGTTAAAATCACAAATTTGGTTAGACTAGGCATCCAGTGAGCCCCAGGAATTTCTTGTTTCTATTTTCCCAGTGCTAAGATTATAGGTGTGTACAGGGGGGGGGACCTAGCTGCCTCTGGTGCTATCCAAAGCCCCCTACCCCATGGATTGATCCAATATGCCCACTGAGGAGGATACCCAGTGAATTGGGGGCAAGGAGGAGGGAATTGGGGATGCCAACATAATCTTTGCTAATACAATGTATCTAATTTTGGACAATAAAGATATCAATTTAAAATAAAAGATTATAGGTGTGTGCCACCATATCCTGGACTTTTACAGTTATGCTGGGGATATGTACTCGGGTCTTCTTGTTTGCATGGAAATAATTTTACCCAATGAGCCATCTCTCCAGCTCCCTTCTTCTTTCTGTCTTTTTATTTTCAGGCAGAATATCACATTGTTACCCAGGCTTAGAACTCATTATGTATTTTGGAATGGCCTGAAATTGAGTCAGTCCTTCTACCTCATTTCCCCAAATGCTGGGATTATAGACAGGAGCCATTACTACAAGTTTTAATTTTTTGGATAATCAATATTGTATTTTATGAGATACCACATGATATGTCAACTCATATATAGAATTCATACTGATCAAATCAGGATAAGTAAAGTTGAGCTCTTTTCTAGTTATTCATAAAATAGATAGTACCTTATCCTGAATTATAACCACTCTTTTGTAGACATGATTTTAGTAACATTATAATATGAGGTATAAATATTAATAAAGTACTTAGGAGTTTAAAGATATCTGTTCTTATAAACATCTTTAGTATTTTCCATTCCATTAAAATGATAATAGCTAACTAACCATTGTATATTATGGTGACTATAGTTAATATTATATATTGTATATTTCCACTCATATCTCATTGGCCTGGACTGTGAAATGTGCTAATTAGCCATTGTATATCATGGTGACTATAGTTAATATATTATATACAGTATGTATATATTGTATATTTGATAGTTAATATATTATATATAATATAATATATTGTATATAAAAAAGTGAATTTTATATGTTCTTTTCAGAAAAATCTGAGATAATAGATTTGTTAATTATCTTGATCTAGCTATTTCACAACATGTACATGTATGAAAACATGTTGAACAACTTAAATGTACATAGTTTTCTCAAATTTAAAACAAGAAAAATAGTCATTTGTCATATGGTGTCTTAAAATTTTCTTTTTTTTTAGGAACCATTCTTGGAGATAATGAGACTCTAATACAGCATGGAGTTCAGCCACACCAAATAGTACAAGTGGAAATCTTTTCCACACGTCAGGATACATATCCAATCAAAAGAATAGAGGGATTAAGTGATAATTCCCAAATCATAGCTGTCACCATTCAAACTGGTGAGTTATTTGATGTCTTCTGATACAGCATTTTCGAGTCCTCCGGTAGCGACTTTCGTTCAGCATTTGTTTTCTTCTCCTTAGGTATTAATCGCTACCGAGACGTAGCTGTTGAGATGATAAAATCTGACTTTCACAAGCCATTTCTCGGTGGATTTAGACATAAAATCACAAGAATAGAATATCACAATGCTGGAACCCAAACTGTACCTAAGAAGAGTCCTGAGAAATTAAGTGTATTTTCTAGGGACACCCAGGTATTATTTGTAGTTTTCCCATCAAGGTGTCTGGAGCTATAGATTCAGCAATTAGTAATATATAACTCTATCAAATTAATTTTTTCTAATGGGTTATAGGACAATTAAAATAGTAAAAGATTCACCTTGATATGTTGAAAATATCCTGTTCACTTACAGAAGTATGCAGTAAATTCTAATTTAGTTTTTTTTATTTTTATTTCAGACAGTTTTAGAGAGAAAAAAGTTCCAACAAACTACAAACACAACATCCACTCAAATGAATAAAATTGGTGTGTATGTATCAAATATTACAGATAAACTGGTAAAACCAGGAAGATACTTCACAGCTGCAGCATATCATGCTCGAAGGCTAAAGGCGGTAAGCTGGCTTTCATCAGAGTGTAAATACTGAGAAATGTATAAACTGCATAAGTAGGATGAGCTGATTATTCTGTTTTTCCGTGTATATTGTTCCAAAGCCACAGTAGCTTGAGAAAGAACCTACATTAGTGTGGGTCACATTTGACTGCCATTAAAGGGCAATCCTTTTCTCTAGTGTCTCTTTGTATAAATAACCATAATCATAAACATTCTGATCTCCCCCCTTTTCTTACAGGATCCCAGGTGTTTTGTGTGCTGCTTTTGGTCTTTTTCAACTTAATTCTCTCTTGTAAAGCAGCATCTAGATGAATCAAGCATCCTAGCCTCCTTTTGTTGGGAGTGAAAAAATGACCTAAAAGCAATGATTTGGTGAAATACTTTTATTTTTCAAGTGACAGGAAATTTGGAGCTAGATTACTGTTCTAGCCTAATCAACTCCAGCTCTTGAGAAATGAACATGGAAAACAAAAAAAGTCAAGTCTATGAACCCCATCTCTGAAGGAGACTGTGCAATGGAGTCATGGGCTAGCCTGGGACCTGGCTTTATCAGCACTAGCCTAATGAGATTTTACTTTTTAAATCTAAACTAGCAAAAAGAGGAAGTAATTACAGAACCGGGAGAAAATAATTTAGACTAATTTAAGCAGTCTCTTGGTATTCTCACTGTACAACAAGGATGTGTGTTGGTGGGCCAGCATTGAGTTCTAGACTGTGAAGTGGACAAGGGACCGGTTTCCTCAACAACAAAGTTGAAAGGGTTGTGAAGGCTATGCTACCTCATCTCTGAAGGTCTCTGAAGTTCAAGACATTGGTTGTCAATCAAGGCTGCTTTTCTCTGTCAAAGTGACTTAGATCCTCTAGGCAAGAGTGGGATGTTTCATTCTTACTGATCTAATTTTATTTTATTTTATTATTTATTATATTTTATTATTATTATTTCTTTCTTTCTTTCTTTCTTTTTTTTTTTGAGGTAGGGTCTTACTCTAGCCCAGGCTGATCTGGAATTCACTCTGTAGTCTCAGAGTGGCCTTGAACTCATGGTGATTCTCGTACCTCTGCCTCCCAAGTGCTGGGATTAAAGGTGTGCGCCACCATGCCTGGCTCTTACTGATCTAATTTTAAACAGCTAAGTTTCTGATTTTGGAGAACTAATTTTCTCAGGAGTAAGCAAAGCACTGCTCAGAGCAGAAGACTGCAGGAGAACACCATTGGATGAATTTCTGTGCCTTGTTAGCTCAGCAGTTGACTTGAGTAGTGCCATTTAATCCAGGCATATGGCTTTTCTTTGCTTGCTGGTTTTAGTCCAAACTCATTTTTACTTTCTTGCTGTTCTGGAGTTAGATGGTGGTTTCATGATATCATTAGGAACCCAAACTCCTCATTCCTTTCCACTGTGTTAATCTCATCATGAGCTTGTTGCTGTAGGGTGGCAAATGGATGGCTAATATGTACCAGCATGTTCCCATTCTGTGCAGGAAGAAGGGCAGCATCTGGGGAGCATGCTCCATGAATGCCTCCTCCAAAGGACCCTAGAAGCCTCACCCTGAATTCTGCCACAAAATACAAACATCATAGGTTTTTTTCTTATATGTGCCCATGAAAACTTTAACACATAATTATTTTTGTTACCAACTGAGTATGTAATCAGGCTGTGAGTCTTCTCCATGAACAAGCCAAGAACATTAGTAGGCCTTTCTGTTCTTCATATCCTTTCCTTCCTCCCTTATTCCTGTATGAGAGGGTTTGAGTTGAATTATAACTACTTATGATCGCAATTTTAGATAATTATCTCTATGTTTTTACACTGAGATAATAATTTTGTCAATTAAAATGTATTTAGCTTAATATGTTTTTTTTAAAAAATTTTCTTCGCTAAGTTATCCCTTTGCATTTTTTAAATAAAACATAGTCTCTACTAAGCCTTGCATAAGTAATGCATTGGAAGCAAGCTATGCAAGTCTTCATTAAATTAACTTCATATAAGGGTTTTAGTTTGGGTTTAGAAGGTTAGAGTCCAACGTAATTTTAAGCTATTTTTCCTTTAGACTGTTGAAACTGCATTTGGCTAAAATTCAAATATCAATTTGATTATTATTTCTTTTTTCCTTTTCAAAGAACTTATTTCAAAGGTATTTTGCAAAATTCGTGTGGTGTGCTTTGGGCATGGTAATGAGCCCATTCAATCTGAGATCCCTTGTCTTCCTTATATGTTGTGAGTAATTATTCTGTAATCCAATTTCTTCATTCACTGTGAAAGTTGAAAAAATGTCTGGATTTATCTTTCACAGTCTGGTTTTTCTTCATTCTTTATGTTTTTTTGTGACTTTTCTTTTTTTCAATTTTTGTTTATTTGTACATTTGTGTATGTATGTGTGTGTAATTATCTTGTTGTGCCAAATTTTGGAGTCCCCAAAGACCACTCAGAAGAAGAAACGATGCACTCACATTAGGGTCTTTATTGCAGGCTTGAGATTTTACTCTCTCTACCAACACAGTGGATGTTGCGGTCAGCTTTCTAGTTGCTGCGCAGAAAGAACCCAAGCAAAGGTGGCTTGTAGAGGAATAGGTTTATTTGGCTTACGGACTCGAGGGGAGACTCCATTCTGGCAGGGAAAACGATGGCATGAGCAGAGGGCTGGACATCACCTCTGCCACAGCACTGCAAACAGCGGCAGGAAGGTGTGCCAAACACTGGCAATGGGAAGCTGGCTTATAACCCCCATAAGCCCACCCCCAACAACACAGCTCTAATGAGGTTCTAATTCCAGAATTGCCATCAGCTGAGGATCGATCTATCAGAACACATTCATTTGTTTGTGGGGGACACCTGGATCAAACCATGACAGTGGATCAGGGAGAAGAGCCCTGAGCCCAGAATTAGCAAGGTTTTTATAGGGATTTAAGCAGGGGTAGGGGGTTTCCAACTTGGCAGTTACATGATTGGTTGACATTTAAAAATTGCTTAGTAAGCACATAAAGAATATATTTTGGCTCTATGTGATGAGTTGATGCCACAACATCTTGACCTCACACAATGCTGTTTAAGCTAAAGAAATGGGTACTAGGGCAAAACTGAGTACGTGGCGATCGTGTAGTTTCAAGGTTTCCAAACAATATACAGTAGTCAAAATAACTTTTCAGAACACAAGCAATTTCCCAAAACATGCATACCAATTATTCCTGCACTTGGGTTGCCCAGGGTGACCGTCTAACCTAGTATAAACTATTCTCTGTCTTATTTTCAAGGACTCCTTTCAGTAAGGTTTATTTTTAAATGGCTGTGCTTATGTTAAGACTATGTTATGCTTTATTGGGATCTCATTTTCACATCTTTGCCATGTCATGACCTCTTGCTTCTGCAAACAAACACTGGATGCTTGTGTCTCTTTGAGTTGTGTTAGGTTTAAGTGTGTGGCTTGGAGGCTGAACCCAGACTGGCAGACTTTATAAGCAAGCATCTTTAATTGCTGAGTCATCTTCCCATCTCCCATGAGTTTTAAATTCTAGGTTCTCAATGATTTCCCACCTGAGGTTTTGCTTAGCAATTCCTTCAGTACAATAGACTAGCTCTCTGCTAACATTCAATTTTACACTTTTTCTACCCCTTCCTGTTAATCAGTGGACAGTAAAACAATCATTCAAGGGGGAGGAGGCGTTGCTTCCTTCCCCCTTTCAGTGATGTCTGGAGGATGAGATGATGATGGACATGCCAGCATACAAATGGGAGGCAGTTTGTGGCCAATCTTTCCTTCACTCAAATTGCTGGCCAGCTGATGATCCGTGTTTCGGTGTCTTTAACAAATTTTACATATTTGAAAGCTCCCAAGCTAATACAATTCTACTTTTTTTTATTTCAAAATGAAATCTTTGCCAGTCTTTATTTTTTTTAATATTGATTTTTTTTGTTTGTTTTACCATTAGCCTTTCCTTTTACTCTAAAAATGTGACCTGTGTCTCTTCTGGTGTGGTTTTGTCTTACTTCTGACCCATCAGCCTCAGAGCCCAGTGGAGGTTTTGGGATTATGCGGGATCCACACCAGCTTCTTGGTAGGAGCTCTGGGGCACCTGGCAATGGGCATTGCTGGGAATTTTCCAGCTGTTGCTGATGTTGCTAGTCTGACAATTTCAATTTTTAATTAAAATTTTTTGATACTTTTGTACTTGTATGTAATGTATTTTGATATTATATTATTACCCTCTCTTACCTACCCTCCCATTAATGCTTCTTCTTCCCCATTTCATGTCCTGTTTTTTTTTTTTGTTGTTGTTGTTTGTTTTTTGACCCAATGAGGTAAATTAGCATTGCTTGGATAGTATAGGCGGAAAGTTATTTACTAGGGAATGTGCAGTTTACCATGCCTGCCCTCTATCTGCCAGCAACTCTTGGGGGGGTGTGTGTCTTATGAGCTCTTTCTCCATCCATGATGAAATACGACAGGCTCATTCTTGTGTAGGAATCTGCAGCTCTTATGAACTCATTAGTGAAGGCCCATGCTGTATGTAATTCTTTCAAAGTAGAAGTTGTTCTCTTTGTTGGGTGAAGGACCTTTGGTTTTGTTGGCTCCATCTAAAATTTATGTTTATTTTTGGGTGTGCCTTCAAAGGAAATTTGAGACTTTTAATGTGAGATATGCTAAAATCATACTGGCCAGTGTGACCCTGGTAGCTTTCTGGGTGTTGCACCTACCTACTCGTTGCTGGCACTCAGAAATGGTGAGTAATTTACCCCAAAACAGACAACCAGTGAATAGCAGAGGGAAGATTCCAACAAAGTTGAACTCCAGAGACTTTTCCATTGTACAAATAGGCGTTTGTAGGTGTGTACTGCTAGATTTCAAAGTCAGAGCCTAGTTCTCTGTGTTATTTGTACATTCTGTGTTATTGTGTATAAGAGTTTCTCAGTAAACGCAAACTAGACTGTTAATACTGTCTTACTGTTGTTGAATTGAAGCTGAAATAATCATTGTCTTCTTGTCCATTAACAAGTTGGTGACATTTTTTAAATTTCCTTTTCATTTAAACAAAGGTGCTAATAATACAGACTCACTACAGGAAGTGGCATGCTAAGTGCTTTGTGGATAAATTAAGACACCAGAAAAAATTGAGGTTAGAGTGGGAAGCCGAGGAAGAACTGAGGAAGATCAGAGAAAAAGAAGAATGGATGAAATTGGACTATAACCGGAGGCATAATCCTAAAACAAATGAAGACTTTGAACTTCTTTACAATGCCCTAGAATGTAAGTTCAAATAGGCTTTGCATAAAATATTAATTTAAAAAAGCTTATTAATAAGAAAATCAGTTTTACTGGGGAAAAAAGAAAGATACCATTATCTGTCTTGAGAATCTGGGTGAGAGAGTTTAAAAAGATGAATAAGTTCTTATCTTTGAGATATAAATTAAGGCTAAACTGTAGTTGCAAGTGCTTTTATGTTAACAATCAATCAATGTGTACCTGCCTATGTGAATTATTTAGTCTCAGTATATTATTTTACTTGATCTTCATCCATGGAAAAGTAAAAGTACCATCTCATCCGGGTTTCTAATGTTTGGGGCAGCTTGTGAGGAGAGGCTTGACAATACCTTTATAATGACTCTTTAATAATAATAATAGTAATAATAATATTAGGAATAGATAAATTTGTCATATTTGCTCAGTAGACTGTATGTCATTCATGGATAACTGAAAAGCGTTAGTAGCTTGAAGAAGTCAGACTCCTCAGAGAACTAGGCACACACTCCCTCTCTGTCCCTCTCCACTGTCCTTTCTCAATCTCAGGACAACATACTTTGGATATTCTATGTATATCTCAGGTTCCTAATTATACCCTAACTTTTCATTTGTGGATTTATTAATACTTTGAACACATGTTCAACAAATGTTGGTAAAATGAATGAAGGAAGAAACACATCTGTCTCCAGTTCTGCGATGGTAGTCACATGGAAGTGACTTCAGAAACATAGGAGGTCATACTGTATATCTAAGGGTAGGAAATTGAGTTCTTGTGACCACATAGAATTTTAAAAATTCAAGCAGCCTTAATTTTGTCAACTTTGTTTTCATTGAACAAGGTCTTTTGTAACCATGGAAATTAGTCTTTAGCTTCTCTATGGTTATTTGCAACATTAAGCAATTTAAAAGAATAATTTTGTTTCTTTACATATTTTTTGTGGATATCATTTGTTCTGTTACTAAATTAATGATATCCTGCCTAATTAGACCTATTTTTTATGCATCTGATTTTAGGTCTTTAAGTAACTGTGATATGATATGTCATATACTAGCAATGCCATACTTAGCTCAGGATAACTAACAATATTATTCACTTTATCTCTTTGGTTACACACATTGACTAGCTTTACAATAGCTTTAATTTCATGTAGCAGCATTTGATATCACTTAAAGCCTTTATCTTTTACTTGTATATGTTTATTCTAATTGAATCATTGACCATTGAGAATACTGTCTGGTTTACTTTAAATTTCTATTTCTTTTTTTTTAGGTTAGATAACAATGAGTAATTCTTGTCAGTAGTTCAGAAGGGAGCGTTGTTAGCAAGATGTCCTAAAAGGCAAAAGATTTATATGATCTGAAGAGAAACCAGAGTATAAGATGTCCTAAAATTAAGCCTTGTTGATAAGTATAAAACTGGCATCCTATTTCTGCAGGAGTCTATGAAAATAATCGTTAAAAATTCATATATGAATTAGCCAAAAGATGGCATTGTTATATTTATTTGGTTAACAGATACTTGTACAAAATAATAGAGAATATCAAGTTCTGTATTTTCTGCTTATTATTGGTGTTAACTAGGACTAATAATTACTCTCTTATTATAAGTCCTAGTTTTTCCATCTCTGATAAGGATTCGATAATTTTGGTCACATGTAACTCAGAAGGCTTAATAAAGTAACAATAAAAACATATAAAAATTACCAAGATATATACATATGTGAGTTAAGTTTTATGATAAGTGATTTTATATTGCATTTCTAAGTTGATAAAGTAGAACAGGTTTATTTATGTCTACATAAGAATTTCATGGAGAAAAGCAAAGGAAGAAAAGAAATTTCTATATAAGAAACTTTTGTAATTTTTTTCCAATCCTAAAATTATAAACTGGAAACCCTTGGGATAATAATTATTCATATGTGTAGTGGTGTATATGTGCATAGTGTGTGCGAGCACATGTGTGCGTGTGTGTAGCACAAGTGCACATTCTTCTAAGTGCAGAACCCAAAGGTAAAGGTTGGTCTCTTTCTTCTATTGCTCACCCACGAATTCTGTAACGTCAGAACTGTGTTTTTTCCTTAGCCCGAGGTCTCTTTGTTCTCTGCTCTGTCCTCTCTCTGCTTCCTACAGGACTGGGTTACAGAGGCTCATAGCATGCCCAGCTGTTTCCATGGGTCCTGGGGAATGAAATGCAGGCAGTCTGTAGGCAGTCTCAGATCTCTCAGGCCTTCATGCTTGCAGCAAGTGCTCTTGCCCACAGAGCTATCCACCTAGCCCAGGACAATGCTGTTAAAGGTCTATTTTGTTGTAGTCAGAGTCTGATTCACAAATTCAGTGTCTATTGCTCTTCACTTTAATACAGCATTTTTCATAAGTCATCCTTGAACCTGCTGCCCTCTTGTGGTTTATAGTGATAATTGTGTAGTTTGAAATATAAGGAATATGAAACAATCTTTTCTCAGGACAGCCTGTCTTTCAGTAATGAGAGCAAAATTCTGTCTATTTTTAACACTATTTTTACTTATTTATTTGCAAGCAGAGAGAGAGACAGAGAGAGACAGAGAACGACAGAGAAGACAGACAGAGAGAATGGGCAGCCAAGGCCTCCATTGAACTCCAGATGCACGCAGCACTTTGTGCATCTGGCTTTACATGGGTACTGGGGAATTGAACTTGGGTTGTTAGGCTTTGCAGGCAAGTTTCTTAACCACTAAGCAACCTCTCCAGCCCCAAATTCTATCTATTTAAGAATGCAACTGTAACCATTTAAACACATCAAAGATAAGACGGTGTGCATCTAGCGCTTGATAGATCTTTCTTTTTATAAGTGTATGAGGGTAATTTGTGCTAATCTGTCTTGGACAGCTAATAATTCTCATCCCATTTTTGAAATGTATAAATAAATCCATAATTTATGGAGTATTTATCTCTATTAAATTGTCTTTATATATTTGTTAGCTTCTTATTCCCTTTAGGTTCCTATAACAAGCACTGTAGGTGGAGAGCATGAAGAGCAAACTTCTATTTATTAGAGTTTGGTGTCCACTAACAGCTCTTTTTCTTGTTAGCATATGGTGATTATCACCTCGTTCTCACTGTGTGGGAAGGAGTGAAGTGCTCCCTTGGGCCATTTTCAGAAAGGCCCACATCCTATTTGTGTCCATTTTATCATCCAGATTTAATCACCTCCCCAAAGCCTCCATCTTGTAATATCATTATCTTGGGGGTTCAGGAGTTTAAAGTATGAATTTTGGAGTACACAAACCTTCAAACCATAGCAATCAAAAATTAGTTAAATGTATTTGTCTGGCTCTACTTTTTGGTTTTGTTCCATTACTATTCTCTGTATCTTTGTCTCTTTTAAAAAGCTTTCTATTTTTTTTTTTACCAACACTGCATTGTTTTATTGGTTTTCTATTTTACAGAAAGCCCACACATACTTCTTTTGACTATTTCAGTTCCTACACTTTACATTTACACTGTACCATCAGATGTTGATGTTTTCTGAGAAGCCTGGCAGGGAGTTTGAGTGACACTGTGGTGGATCTACAGATAAACAATACCGAGGCCCAACCTGTGAGCATGAAGCATTTTGTCAATATGTCAGCCCTCTCTGACTTCTTTGATCAGTGTTTTCTGGTTCAAGCACACAGATCTTTCACACGCATTTGTTAAATTTATGCCTAAGTGTTTCATTTTTAATGAATTCTAAAACATATTATTTTTCACATGTCAAACTCCAATTGCTTGTTAACTAGGGCATAGGAAATACAGTTGACTTATGGATATTGATTATGAAGATTTTGCTGAACTTTATTTTTAGGAACTAATTTGGATTCTTTACATTTTTCCTTATTTTTATTTTTAATTAAAGGAAAGCAAAAGGAGCACCAGGTTTCCTTATAGCATTGTAATGCATACTTAGTTTTGGTTGATTCCCCTCTGGCCAGACTCCTTCCCCAGCTGCCTGTCCCCATCCCCACCATACCATTCTGTCCCCAGCATTCTTCCTTCCAGTTTTCCCACCACTTCCCTTAAGGCCTTATTTTTAAGACAACTTAATATTTTATTTATTTATTTATTTATTTATTTATTTATTTATTTATTTATTTATTTATTTATTTATTTGTAAGGAGAGAGAAAGAGAGAGAATATGAGCATGCCAGGGCCTTTTGCCACAGCAAATGAACTCCGGATACATATGCCGCTTTGTGCATGTGGCTTTATGTGGGTACTGGGGAATTGAACCTGGGTTGTTAGGCTTTGCAGGCAAATGTCTTAACTGCTGAGCCGTCTCTCCGCTCCCTCATGTTTGCGTTTCTTTTCTTTTTTTTTTTTTAAGACAGAATATCACTCTAGCTGACTTGTAACTCACTCTGTATCACCAGGCTGGCCTTGAACTCACAGCAATCCTCAGCCTCCATAGTGCTGGAACTAAAGGTATGTACCACCACACCTGGTTTAAAGCCTCATTTTTTTTTTTAAATCTCAAAGGCACCTTTCTAGTTTCCTGGCCTCTACCCACACTTACTCCCACACAAATACACATATATAACAATGGGAAGCTAAGATCCATCTATGAAAGGGAGAATATGGCCTTTGATTTCTCTGAGCCTGGTTTCCTCACTCAACATAATTCTTTCTAGTTCAATGGTTTTCCTGCAAATTTTGTAATTTAATGTTTCTATAAAGCTGTATATAAAATTCCATCGTGTGTATGAACTACATTTTCATTATCCATTGAGCCATTGATAGACATCTAAGCTGATTCTGTTTCTTTGCTGCTGTATTTGCATGGATGTGTAAGTAACCCTGTGGTAGAACGTGGAGTACATTGAGTCTAGCCAGGAGTGGTAGAGCTGGGCCACATACGTTTTATGAGAAGCTTTTCTCTGGTTTCCTTAGGGGTGTGTATATGTAGCATGTATGGTGTATGTGCGTGTGTGTGCATGTGCAGATGTGTGTCCCATGACATGTGTGTGGAGGCCAGAAGAAGGTGCTGGGTGTCTTACACTTTATTTCCCTGGCTCCAAAGCTCCCTGTTGTGTGGTTAGAATGGCTGATCTGATAGTTCTAGCAATGTTCCTGTCTCAGAACTTTAGCACTGGATTTATAAGCATGACAGCAAGCTTCATTTGTACTGGGATTAAAACTCAGCTCCTATGCTTACACAGCAAGTCCCTTACCCACGGACCCATCTGCCCAGCCCCTGAAATCAGTTTTAGTTCAACTGTTTCTCTCTTGGATTTTTATATTCCATTTCAGTGTTTGTACATGGTAATGACATGTTTCATCCATTCATATAGATTATATGTGTCTAATGGGAATTTTAAAAAATTATTTATTTGCAAGCAGAGATAGATAGAGATAGATTGAGAGAGAAAGAGAGAGACAGAGGGAGGGAAGGAGAAAGAGAGAGAGAGAAAGGGAGAGAGAAAGAGAGAGAGAATGGGCATGCCAGAGTCTCTAGCCACTGCAAAGGGACTCTGGATTATGTGGGCACTGGGGAATTGAACTCTGGTCATTAGGTTTTGCAGGCGAATGCCTTAACCACTGAGAATCTCTCTAGCCTTGAGAATTTTTTAAATTAGAATTATTGCTAATTAGCTTCATAGGTTGTTTTAAATGTTGTGTTAACAAATCTAATCAAAATGGAAAAGATGAGTATATATGAATGTAAATGGGTTTAGATATATTCTCATGTGTGTGTTTCCAATTTCCCCAGGTTTTAACTATTTATATAAGAGAGTAATATATGACACTGTGGTTTCTGGAGTAACTTAAATAATAACTTAGTAGCTGTAACAGTTACTTTTTATTTGGTAGGGCAAAATACCCACCCAGAAGCAGTTTAGGGAAAGGAAATTTATTTCAGCTTATAATTCTAAAGGGTAGAGTTCACCATGGCACTGAGGAAGTCGAGAGGGAGCAATGACTGCTCAGCTATCATTCTTTCTCATAGAGTCCAGGAACCCAACCATGGGATGGTGCTTTCCAAAGTTAGGGTGGATCCTCCCACCTCAACTAACTTAATGCAGAAAAATCCCTTCACTGGCATGACCAGAGTTTTATATCCATGGAGACTCTAAATCTTGTCCAACTGACAGTCAGAGATTAACCATCAAAGGGGCCTAAATTTACTACAGGTTTAAAGATTTTTAATATATAACTGGGATATAAGATAGGCTTACTAATATTCAATTTTTATTTGCTTTTTGAGAACATCTATGTAATCCTATGACAAACATTCTCATTTATTATTTCTACAAGCAAATATTTTTCTCCTTATTCATAAACTAGCTTATGGTATATGAATGTTGTCATATTCCTTAAAGTTCTTTTGGCTGGTAAAGCTGCTTCTAAATTACATACTCATCAATCATAAATTTCCTGGACTTTTATAATTTAATTGAGCTCTTAAATTTATAATCTTTTTTGCTGAACATAATTTAGCGTTTACATTAAAAATCCTTTTGCTGAATAGATCAAGCTGTACAGTGTTTGAATAATGTATTCCTGGTACAAGATGGAGTAGATGCTGATAAAGAACATGACTGAAAAGTCCTTGACATGATCCAAATAATTTCAAGTTGAAATGAGAGGACAAGGAAATATCCCAATAAAACTGCAAGACACGATATCATGAAAGGTAGTGGTTATAGAAAAATAGCCAAAAAGTATAATAAGACTTCAGATATTTATCTTCCAAATATCAGTGGCTATTGTTAAAGTTAAACCTGAATTTTTAATATGAAGCAAACATATTTTTTCTAGTTTTACAAAGATAAATTTTTTTTGAGGTAGGCTCTCACTCTTGCCCAAATGTATATATTCTGAAATAGTTCAGCAACTTGATAATGTAGTCATGTCTGTAGTTTAAAAGCAGGGAAGAACATATACTTGAATCATGTCTAATAGAATAAGGGCATATATTCCCATGCCAAGAAAAGATCTATCCAGAAGAAGTCTTAAAACCTTAATGGTGAAAAATGTTGGGCTTTTGGGTAAAGATAAATGGAAAGAGAAGCAGACATTCTGTTCTTATGGAAGAATTTTACCATCTAACCAATAAGGGAAAGTGTCAGAAAACATGTTCATTCCCCCAAGAAGAAACCAAGCTGCTCTTACTCTGTGCACCATAGAACCTCACAGACTTCCTTTTACATAACAATTCCTGAGAGTGTCCAGTCTTTTGAATCAATTACCAGCAGTAAACCTTTGCCAGGTGGAATACCCAATCAGGGAAAAGACATTTTTAAAATTCAGAGAAAAATTGGTTGAATTCTATGGCCATAATATGCTTCATGAGACTATGAAGCATAATCCTTGACAACATAATCATAAACTATCTCTATGTAGAAGGAAAGATTTAGATGACAAGTTATTGTGGCTCTTTCACAGAAAACCTTTTAAAATATTTATTTGCAGAGAGAGAGAGAGAGAGAGAGAGAGAGAGAGAGAGAGAGAGAGTACACCAGGGCCTCCAGCTGCTGCAAACCAACTCCAGATGCATGCACCACATTGTGCATCTGGCTTCACATGGGTACCAGGGAATCAAACTATGGTCCTTAGGCTTTGCAGGCAAGTGCCTTAACCACTGAACCATCTCTCCAGCCCCTAGGAACCTTTTTTTTTAGCAGAAAAGTCTCTTGTATGGATTAATGGAAGCTGTGCTTTTTAGTCAACCATCACAATCTGCCTATTAACAGTAAACTGCAATGATTAGAGTATGGGCCACAGAGCTAGATTGCCTGGTGAATCTTGGCTCCATTTCATATTTTCATATTAGCTGTATGACCTTAGACATGTTACACAGCCTATCTTTCCCTCAATTCCCTCAATTCTCTTGTCTCTAAGATAGGGGATGATAACATCTGCTTTCTTGGCAAGAAAAGTACATTAATTGTAAAATGGTTGACGTTTTTGAAATGTGAGATGAAAAAGAGCTTTATTCCCCAAACTTAGTATGCATAAAGATTTCAGTTGAACACTTGATATGAAGCATATATTTGAGTCCAGAAAGTTTGATTTAAGATTAACAGAGGGCAGAGCAATCCATACTTTATGATGTAGGTCAATTTGAGAATATGGTGTTACTCTTGAGATAGAATAAATTCATTGAAATCTTGTTCTTTGGAATTTCATGATTTGGTCTTGGGATATATTTTATGTGACAGCTTGTTTTTGCTTTAAAACACATTAGGTATTATTTTAATGTCATACATTGGTTTGGGTAAATGCACTTACTTTATAACATTTGTGCTGCCACTCAGGATTTTTGAAGAAACAGAAAGTGGCACATCTGTGAGAAAAGGTAATAATTAAAGCCAGCAAGTGTATATAAAACTGTCATTTTTGAGTCCTCAGGGAAACAGATAATCACGACAGAGTAAGAAGTGAACAATAAAGTAGAGAAGCAGCTAAGAAAGGCAAAGGGGCGTTTTCAAACTGAAATGCGGTTTGACACTTGTAGAAGTTGAAAGAGTGAAGGAAAAAGGATTGGGTAGGGAGAACCCCAAACTAATAAGCTCCAAAGAAGACTAAGCCTGCCTGAAGGTCAGATCTGATTTGATTCCTCACATTTGAAAACAACAAATTTTGGGCAGACATATAGCAAGACGCAGATTCCCATTTGGAGCTTAGTCTGGAGGGTGTTGTTGGCAGAGCATGGTCTTGGCTCCCACACTGCACAACTTTTGAGGTATTGGGAATGGCAGGCGCCCCCATTCCTATCCTGGTGGCAGATTCGAGCAAAAATCCAAACTGTTATTTTTCCCATACTGAGGAGTGCCTCTTCATACTTTAAAAATATTTTATTTACGAGAGAGAGAGAGAGAGAGAAAGAGAGAGAGGGGAGAGAGAGAGAAAGAGAGAGAGAGAGAGAGAGAGAGAGAGAGAGAGAGAGAGAGAGAGAGAGAGAGAGAGAGAGAGAGAGAGAGAGAGAGAGAGAATGGGCACGCCAGGTCCTCTAACCATGGCACAGGAACTCCAGACACATGTGCCACCTTCTGTATCTGGCTTTATATAGACACTGGGGAATCGAACTCGGGTCCTTCTGCTTTGCAGGCAAACCACTTAACCGCTAAGCCATCTCTCCAGCCCTCATCTGCATACTTTAAGATACTGTGACATGATCTGTACTGATTCCCTTTGACTTCTGTGTGTTTGACTCTCCCTGTATTGCTTCAAAGCTCTCAATTCCATTTAGTCTCATTGTTTTACCCTCCATACATCAGGTATATAATATGAATATTTATATATGAATAATACATAATTTTGTTTAAATTGATTCAGAAATAAAATACTCTTTAGAGTGTGGTCATAAAAAATGTTTTGTAAACTCAAGAGCTTTCCATGTTATTCCTGTAGTCTGGCGGCAAGAAAAAGTTGTTCACATTGACCAGCATCTCACTGGAGCTGAAAGAAAAGCTGCGTTGTGTGAACTTTTGGAAAAAGAAACCAAGTTACTTGCTTCCATTGGGAGACATCGATCCATTGCTCATATGGAGAGAAAGGAAGCAGCTATACAAGCTTTTTTGGATAAGGTGAGTGAAGTAATTATTATTTAAATGTGAAGCTATCCTGAGTTTAAAAATGTCAAATAATGATCATCTAAAAGAGAGATCTATATCATAAAAACCTGCCTGAATTCTCCTTAGTATTTTGATAATTCTTTAACTTCTATGTATTTATTTCTGATACAGATGCATACTTGAACTGTACCCTTGAATAGATATTGACCAAGAACATGAAATTAAAATGTTCTTAACAAAAAGGATTTGGCCATGAAGGAAAAAATGCAGACACAATTCTTGTGACTGACTATCTGGATACGTGAATTCAAAGAGTTGTATACTGTTTATAAAATATAGAGTCATAAAGTCACAGATGTCTAGGTCAGGGCTGTCCCAATGGTCAGCAGCCTCGAGAAATAACTGTAGGCCAAAGCTTCTGCTCTGGCTCACCACAGCCTTAGCTAACTGGGAAATTTTTGACCGAATGGACATACAAATATTGAAAAAGCAAGAAAACAGGCAATTAAGGAAAAAACTAAAGTAATTACCCTTTTGTGGTCAAACTGCCTGTTTGATATTGAATAGCCTGTTTCCATAGTAACACATTTCCTTTTATAAACCTGATCTTTCCAGACAATTAAAAGCCAATTCATCCAGAAGAAGAAAAGCATGCAAACTTCCAAGATACTAGTCTGCAATGATTCGAGGTCTGCAAAGCTTATAATTTGAGAACATGTCTCAGGAAAACCACATTTTTATAACTTTAATTGCCCTCTTCTTGTCTCACTTTTGCATTCTTACTTGATCTCAGTTTACCTTTGGCTTTCATCATAGTATGGGTTCCAGGCCAGACCCCCAAGGACTTCCAAACCATATATACAGTTTCCTATTACCATTTGCTCTTTGGAGTATCTATCATAAGGTGAAAGGGCCATCCTAAATCATCTCATCTCACTGCCTTTAACCCCTCCACCTCCAAGTGAGTGCTGTTCTGTAGCACTCACTCAGCCCATCTTATGAATAGCTTTATGAATGTTCCATCTACTCAGTTGCCACAGTCAGGAACATGGATGTTATTGTTGACTTTCCCATATGCCTACCTAACCTGATTTTTCTCGATTACTTTTATAGTTCCTTAATTCTTTACTTCTGACTTTCCAAGCCCAGTCTCATTGACTGTAGGAAAATAGTTTTCTATGATGCCTTGATAATGTTGTCAGTATCACATAAGCTGTGCCAGCAAGATGGGAACCCCTGCCTCTCTGAGTCAGGCTGGAATACTTTGTGATCCTCCTGCTACAGGAGAATGGGAGGCCACAGTGACTCCTGCCTCCCTCGTGCCTCCTGTCTTGCCTGGGAAAATGCTATGAGGTAGACCTGGCCTTTCTGTTCTTATGTGTGTTGGGATTAACACCCACTTAATTGAATTTAGATAGTCTCACCTGGATTACTTTGTTTCCAAATCAAATTATAGCCTTAAGTCTAAATTCTTACTGCTCTCTTTCACCATTCTAGAAGACCTCACCAGGCACATCTCTGATTCTGACCCTCTGCATTTTCCCTAGGGAGCAAAATTCCCTGCCCACCTCCCTCATCCCACCCTTGCTTCACAATTAGATTCTTTTTCGAAATCTATCACCACTGCTCCAGCCATGCTCAGTTACTCATATGTCTCTGGGAAGAAGTGTATTTAGATACTTTTGCACGTGTGTTGCCTCCCCATGGACCATCCTTCAACCAAGGCTAACTGCTCCCTTTCTTCCAGAGAGGAAGAGCTAATACTTTTCTTTCAGCTTGTGCTATTTGCCCCCACGAGTCTCTGTCTTACCTCCGCCTTTGTATACAATAGTTTTTTTTTTTTAAATTTAACTAACATCTGAATCCTTACTATATTATGAAATTCTTGAGGAGAGAGATATCTTCTGTCTTTGTATTTTCATATCTTTCCACAATCCTTATCATAGAATATTAATAAATGCTTGTGGGGGGAGATAAGGAGATAAACGGGCAATCAGTGATATGCAATTTTATATCCCAAATATAAAAATTGTGTAAAATTTGTCACCTAAAAATTCTTTCATCTCTGAATTGCGGGAAAGACATATCTACTGTAGAGAATCCGTGATATTCATGTTTCTCCACAGTCGTATTTCAAAGTGTTTTTACTCCTTTAGCAAGCTGCTCTCTTGCAACTTCATCACTGGGAACTGCAGCTTCTCATGTTGATCTACCTCACCAAAGAGGACTGCATGGATCCAAGGAAGTATGAGTGGTTGAACGGGCTGGAGGCTTCTGGGTACTCATAGACAGGGAAGATGGATGGTACTCACTCATCCTAATTAGAGATTTGACCCTCTTTAGGACTTCCCTGTGCAATCCTTGCTACTTGCTCTTTCTTACAGAGCTATACTAGATTCTTTTGTGCAATGTCTATTTTTCCTTATGCACTGAACACCTTACCATTCCAGACCCCATGACTAGCACTGTTTCTAAGCAGCTTTGAATTATGTATATCGTCCACCGGAGGATCAAGATTCAAGTGTAAAAGTGATTCCAGAGCCAATGGATTGCCATGACCCTTTCTCATGATGTTAATGTAATTAGGAAATGTTCACAAGAATTCCTATGAAGAAGACCAATTTTTCTTTTTTAAATACTTAGAAAGTACTTTGAAAAGTTTGGGGTAGAATCTGAGGCCTCTAAGGATCCTGAATTGCTCTGTAATAGGAACATGGGACAGGAGGATTGTGATATTTCCCTGGAATGAGGGGATAGTTGGAAGGCAGACAGTAGGCTATAATGTGACCTTTTGTGATTTTGATTTTTAAATATATTTTATTTATTTATTTTTAAGGAGAGGAGAGAAGAGACGAGAGAGAGATAGAGAGAGATAGATAGATAGATAGATAGAGAGAGAGAGAGAGAGAGAGAGAGAGAGAGAGAGAACTCCAGATGCATATGGCTTTATATGGGTATTGGGCAAGTGAGGATCATTAGGCTTTTCAAGCAAGCTCTTTAGCTGCTAACCCTTCTCTCTAGCCTCTGTGACTTTAATTTTTAATTAAAATTTTTTTTTTTAAAGAAGGGCAGAGAAAAGGAGAGTAATGAGCTAGCTTTGTGTCTAGGCATGTGTAGGGTAGTACACAGGAAAGAAAGGGTGAGGATTTGAGGTGAAGATATATGAACTTGTAGAAATCCAAGGAAGACTTTTTTTTACTTGATATCTTTATTGTCCAAAATTAGATACATTGTATTACCAAAGATTATTTTAGTATCCCTATTTCCCTCCTCCCTGTCCCCAATCCACTGGGTATCCTCCCCTGTGGGCATGATGGATCAATCCATGAGGTAGGGGGTCATGGATAGTACAGGAGGCAGCCAGGTTCCCCCCTTAGTGTGTTGTCGCTGAGGGAGAGCGATATCTCTGCATATGCTCCCTACCACGGCTCTTACACGCTTTGTGCCCCCTTTTCCGATTAGTTCTCTGAGTCATGGTGGGTGAGATTTAAAACTGCTTTATTGTTGAGATCTTAAGGGCCTATGTAGTTCTGCTTTGGGTCATGTTGGAAATAGTTGGTGTCTGTCCCACTGACTTACCCTAGGTTGACTGATTGGCTGTGGTGATAGGTCTCTTGCTATCTCATCACTCTCACTAGGGTTTCATTTGGTGGCCTACATGATAAGCCTGGGTGGCCAGGAAGTCAGCCCTCTGCCTCTAGATCATTGGTAGAGTTGTAATTACCTCAGTTCTCTCACTGCCTTCTGAAAAATACAAACAAAATCTCCATCTGAGAGTGAGATCAGTATGGGTTAAATACGACACACATTTCTAATTTGTCGAGATTCTATTGAGATTAGTCTCTCTGTAGTTCTCTAATAATGGGAGTTTCTCTTTTGGGGCCCAAGTTTTTGGTTCTCCTAGGATTTTGCCCTGAGTCCCAATTCCAGTTAAGGGTTCCTTGACACTGAGTGGATTTCTTGGCCAATTTAAAAGCTGTTGATTACCCCCCTAGGTTTTGGCACCTTTATTGCCCAAGTGATCACTTCTTGGCTCATTGATCTTTCCCAGAAGGCAGGGTGTTCAGCCTTCTCATGGCAACAGTCTGCATTGTATATCAGTGGTCTCTGCTTTCTCCAAATATTATTGACAAATTTCCCCTGGCTGCTTATGTAACATCTTCCAGCACTGCATATGCTAGCATCTGGGGGCTGGTTACCATTCTGGATTTTGCAGGGACTCTTGGTATTGTGCAATAACTTTCTTCAGCAATGAGTTCTTACCTTTGGCCTGGAGTGGGTATTCAAGAGCTTTGACAGAATCCTGTGTTGTTTAGGGACCTTGTGGGTCTCTTTGATCAATAACTCAGTGAGGGAAGGAACCAATGACTGGGCCTGGGAGTTCCAGGTTTGGTCAATATTTCATGGAGTTAGTCTTCCTCCCATTCCATTCATGGCCCCTCTTACTAGACTCTACCCACTTCTTCCTCGAGAGCTTACTGTATGTCAGTAAGGATGTTATGATTATGATTCATTATTGGTTTAGCTTATTGTATGAATTGCCCCATCCTCCCCTTTCTCCCTCCCCCCATTCCTTCCACCTATTTACTGTCTCTCATTTCACCTGTAAGGATTACTTAGAGTTTAAGCTTGACCTGGTTAGGAACTACATATGAGGGAGAATATGCGGTGTTTGACTCTGTTTTTGTATGAGTTCACTAAGTATGATCTGATGCAAGTCTGTCCACTTTTCTTTAAATTTCATTATACTATTTTTCCTTTCCGCTGAATAAAATTCTATTGTGTAAATGTACCACAGCTTTGATATCCATTCATCCAGGGATGGGCATCCTGAAGGTGATAAACTCCTTCAGCAAAGTGGCAGGATACAAAATTAACACACAAAGATCAGTAGGCTTCCCTTCCTATACATGGAAAATATGCATATAGAAAAAGACATCAGAGAGACTGTCCCATTTTCAATAGCCTCAAAAAAATACCTTGGAATATCACTTACCAAGGATGTGAAAGACTTGTATAATGAAAACATTAAATCTCTCAAGAAGGAAATAGAGGAAAATGTGAAAAAATGGAAAGATATTCCATGCTCCTGGATAGGGAGAATTAATATAGTAAAAATGGCAATCCTTCCAAAAGATTCAGTGTCATGCTGATAAAAAATCCCAGCTTCTTTCTTCACAGACATAGAAAAAATTATCTCAAAATTTATTTGGAAGCGTAAAAGGCCTTGGATAGCCAAAGCTATCCTGAGTAAAAAAAACTTACTCAGGAGGTATCATCATGCCTGATCTAAAGACATACTACAAAGCCACAGTAACAAAAACAGCATGGTACTGGCATAAAAACAGACAGACCAATGGAACAGAATTGAAGACCCTCCTCTTCAAGAAACTATAGTTACTTGATCTTTGACAAAGGTGCCAACAATGTTTGCTGGTGTAAAGGTAGCATCTTCAACAAAGAAGGCTTTTGTGGGACACAGGTCAGAGTTTAATTTCTTAGCAAATGCCAGATGATAAACGAGTCAACCTCATCAAGTCTTAGGATAACTCAGAAGCAAATTGCACATTAGCTTGAGACAAGATTTTACATGAATTTTGACCAAAGTGGTAAGCCAGGACAAGGAAGTCACAACCACAGATGGAACAACTACACTTGAGGATAATTCCCAGTGTATTTATATTCCCCAGTTATACTTGAGGACAATTCCCAGGGCATTTACATCTCTCAATTAGTCTGTTTTAATGTCTTTAAAAATACTAACACCCTACTTCCAACCTGTTAGAATAATTTATAAACTTGTTACTACTCTAATAAAAATAACTTAAAAAGTACATTTTTATTTAATGCCAGGCTACAAAGATGTGTCATCACACCGGATGAGTCAGTGGTAATGTCACAAATGCTGATTGAAGCAACATTATTTTACAGGGGCTTATATTGCTAAAAATAGCTTATGTTGTGGCTGAGGAGAAGGCTCAGCACTTAAAGGCACTTTCCTGCAAGCTTGCCAGCCCGAGTTTAATCTTCCTCAGCACCCACATGAAGCTGGATGCAAAGTGCACATGTGTCTGTAATCCCAACATGCCCAGGGCGGTGGGATGTAGAGCCAGGAGAATCTGGAAGCTGGCAGGCAGCAGCAGCAAGAGAGAACCTGTCTTTAAAGGGGTGGAAGGAGAAGAGAAACACTCGAAGGCTGTCCTCTGACATGCTCACCATGACAAGTGCGCACCCACATACATATAGACATACATACACCTATGCATATGCATGCACATGCAAATAATAAAAATAGAATAAGCTTGTGTTTGTAATCCGTCTCTGATCCAGACAAGATTAAATTCTTTCATGTGCCAAATCTAACTAAAACAGAGCCATGATACAAATTTTCTGATCTACATTTAGCATTATAACTTATGTTATCTAAATCAAAATAGTTTTCTATCATTTGGAAATAATTTCATAGGATCAAATTTTCTATTTTGTTTTATCTCAAATTCATCGAGTCCAAATGCTTTATGGTCTATTGAAACAATATTTTTCATCTTTTTCTGAACCTATAAGTTCTCAGAGTAGTGAATGATGTGATTTGAAGTTAGCCTAATCAAGGAATTGAACTAATGATTAATAGTTTCTACACTAATTTGTCATTTTTTCATAAATATGCTTATGCTAAAGTTTATTAAAGTGTTTGATAACTGGTAACTTAATGCATAAGACATTGTCTTTCAGAGGTTATCAGATATTAAGAACTCACAGGTTGACAAAGGTAAAGAAATTCAGGTCAGGAAATTTGAATGAAAAACCTTACTTTGTTTTATGGTTTCACTAAATCTTGGGGGCTCTTTGCCCAAGTAATGTAAAGGGGTCATTTGAACTCTTTAGCCTTAAAGCTATTTACTTCTTTTATTCTCTTTGATTCACTCACTACTTCTGACAATCACAAGCTTGAAAAAAAAATTAAGTCATGTTAACTGTGTCATTTAAATGTCTTTTTTCCCCTACATATTGAGGTGGCCACCAGTTAATGGTTTAAAGAAATGAGTCCACATCTCCCTGAACAATGCATTAAAGGAGGGGGAGTCACTGTGGATGAATGAAACCCCTTGGCTGTGTAAAAGAAAAGCTGATCCCTACTGTGGTTTGATTTTAGGTATTCCCCATAAAGTTATGTATTCTGAATGCTTGGTCCCCTGCTGATGGCAATTTTAGAATTGGAACGTTGTCAGAGGTGTGTTTTTGGTGGCAAGCTATGGGTATTATAGCCAGCATCACCTTGCCAGTGTTTGGCACAATCTCCTCCTCTTGTTGTTCACCTCATGCTGGCCAGGAGGGGGATGTCCACCCTCTGCTCATGCCACCATTTTATTCCCTGGAGTCTATAAGCCAAAATAAACCCTTTCCTCCACATGCTGCTTTTGGTCAAGTTCTTTGAGGCAGCAAGGAGAAAGCTGACTACAGTAGTTAAATTGGTACCGAGGAGTTGTATCCTTGATGCTAGAATCCTGATTCTGTGGCTTTGGCCTTTTGGAACTGACTTGTAGGAAGAATGTAGAAGGATTTGAGACTTCAGCTCAAGAGACTCCTTGCAAAGCAGTAAGTACAGCTTGGTGGAAAGCTGATTGCAACAAATACCCAGTGGCTTTGGGGAGTTAAGTTTGAGCTTAATTTGTGCCCTAAGCAACTTGAGAATTAATTGAGGAAGAAAAACTTGCTTTCCCAATATGGTCATTTCTTCTCTTTTGTGGGGCCTGGGGATCTTGAGGTTTCTGTTATCTCTGCACTGTCCCTTCCCTGAAGTGTGTCTTCCTGCTATGCAGTTTCTCTGTTCCCCAGCTTTGCTGTCTCATTTGTTGGCAGCTAAGTGGAATTTATTATGCTCCTGTTTCTGAAGCACTTTAAGAAAATCATGGTTATACAGCTCTTATTATAGCCTGAGCACTCAAAGAAAAAGGGAAGTAGGAAAGAGAAGCAAGCAAATCTGACATTTTCCTTTGTCAGAGTGAAAACCACCTTAAGGCCCGAAATCAAAGAAGCCTATACATGAAGACCAAGTTATCAGTATTGTCAGAAAGACATTCAAAGATAAAAACAGTTATTCTGAACAGATACATATTTTTAAATCTCTTCAGTGCCAACTCTAGGGAACTTGAACTTCATCTCTAGGATTCCTTGATTACATCACACAGTTCCTTTTAGGCTGGCTAACCCTTGCTTATTCTTTATGTTTCATTGTATCTCATGAGTAAAATGCTTTATAACTGCACTTCCTAACCTGTTTATCTGTAGTTGATAACTATGTTCACACTATGTTTTAATTATATTTTCTTACTTTTATGTCCTATGGTACTTGAGATCTTTTGAAATAAGGACAGTATTTGATGTAGTCATACTAACCAATGTATTTAGTAAACATAACAACTGTTTGTTGGATGAATGAGTGTGGAAGGCCCTGTTCAATCTACAGAATCACATGAGATATTTATTTCTTATAATCTTTGGGGAATAATAGATTTAAAAATCATGAAATCATGACACAATTTATATCTAAATTATTTTGTTCTGAGTTGCTAAAGTAGTGACAATATATACTTACACATGTTTGTTGTGTTTATAAGTGTAATAGTATTTCAAATGCGAGTGATGCCACTGGTTCAAACTATGATGTTTAAAGAATATTTGTTTAAAAGTAAGGTCTTAAATCAAAGTTGAAGCATGAGAAAAATTTGTATGTGTGGTAGAGTCAATTTTCTCTGTTGCTGCACAGAAAGAACCCAAACAAAAGTGGTTTGTGGAAGAATGGGTTTATTTGGTTTATGGACTCGAGGGGAGACTCCATCCTGGCAGGGAAAATGATGGCATGAGCAGAGGGGTGGACATCACCTCTGCCACAGTATTGAAAACAGCGGCAGGAAGGTGTGCCAAATACTGGCAAGGGGAAGCTGGTTTATAACTCCATAAACCTGCCCCCCAAAACACAGCTCCAGTAAGATTGTAAAACTCAAACTACCATCAGCTGAGAATCGATCAATCAGAACACATTCATTTGTTTGTGGGGGATACCTGGATCAAACCATGACAGTCCACCCCTGGCCCCCACAAACTAATAATCATACATGATTCAATATACAATGTGTTCAGCTCAACTCCTAAGTCCCCACAGTTTTCAGCTGAGCCATAATATAAAAAAAAACCATAATGGCACAGAACATTCACACTGCAAAACATGAGGCATGGCAAAAAAAAAAAAAAAACAGATCGAATCAATACAAGCTTTAAAACAAGCAGGGCAACATCAATCTCTAACTCCAAGTTGAATGATTCTAACCAATAATAAGTCTTGTGGAGATTCAATTCCATCCCTTCAGTTTGGCTACTCACAGTCCGGGAACACTTCATCCAGTGCTGGAAGCTCACCTTGGAAACCATTCATAGTCCTGGAATTTATCTGCATTTCTCTTGTTCCAGTGCAGATCATCTGGCCCAGTCTCAATGTTTGTCATCTCTTGAACAATTGCAGCTGAATGGGCAGAAGTTTTGGCCAAAAGATCTTTCTCTCTGTGCCATCTCCATCTGCTCACACCAATCCATCTTTATGTAAAACAACTGTGCACAGGTTCCCAAGACACAGGCAGGCAGAATGCAGCAAGCCTCTCATACAAACTGCTTCTGACACAGTCCTGACCAAGTTCTTGCTCACTTTCATAAGTCAAACTCACAGTCCATAGTTCTTACTGCATTCAGGTCTTTAAACTCTGCCCAGAATGGTCCATCAAGCTGTACTCACAGCACTGTAAGGCATCTCTCAGGATGAGGTTTCAAATCCTTCCATATTCCTCTTGCAGATCATTTCCAAAAGCCCAAAGCCACAAGATCAGGGTTCCAGCAGCAACAGATGACCATGCTCTGCTGGTACCAAATCTGTTATAGTAAATTTTCTCTGTTTATGCACAGAAATAACCCCCCAAAAAGCAACTTGTGGAGGAAAGGGTTTATTGGGCTTACGGACTCCAGGGGAGACTCCATCATGGCAGGGAAAATAATGGCATGAGCAGAGGGGTGGACATCACCTCCGCCACAGCACTGCAAACAATGGCAGGAAGGTGTGCCAAACTCTGGCAAGGGGAATCTGGATTATAATCCCCATAAGCTTGCTCCCCAATAATACAGCTCCAGTGAGTTTGTAAAACCCCAAACCTCAGCCATCAGCTGAGGATCGATCAATCAGAACACATTCATTTGTTTGTGGGGGACACCTGGATCAAACCATGACAATGTGTATGTGGAAAAGCCTACGATATTCCATATTACACTATATTTAATAGAATAAAATACCAGGAGGGAAGATGGAATTAAATGAGTGCATCAACTGTAAAACTACAAGAGGGCAGCTAAAAGTGTATCTTTAATAGAAGGATTATTACAAGTGAATTAAGTTGTCAGCCTGCAGAGCAAAAGGTATTGCCCATACTACTGGTAGAAAGAAAATTTTGCTCAATGCAGCCATGCTAAGGAATATTGCATGCAAAGATTAAGATGTTAGACTTTAGAACTGCAATATGAAATTTAGCCTGATTGCTGTTTAAAACTTTTAAAAGGAGCTCTTCAGTAGCACTCAGAGGCCTACTCAGAACAAGGCTAGATCCATTTAAAATTATTTACAAGTGGTAATAAATATTTTATATTGGCTTATTTTTATTATAAGTCTTCAATTTTTCTAAATTCTATCAGTCAGTATTTTATATATTATTTAAAATTATATTATGATCTAATAATTTAAACTAGTTTTCTGGCTACAGTGTCTCATTTACTGATTAAAGCTTGAACTCAGGTGGAGGAATAATCCCAAGGTCCTCTCGCTTCCTTAAATGTATGCATGAAGTGTACACATCTGCACACATGTGCCTGAACCACACACATATACATATACTATACTGCACATACTTCACAGACCAAAACATTTGAAATCTAAATTTTTTTCCTGTGAACAAAAACCTCTAAATATTTACATTTTTTTCAAGATTGGCTTTTTAAAGTGTTAGCACACAATTAACTAAATGTAAATAGATTAACATTTTTGATAAATAATTATTAAATTTGGGCTGGAGAGATGACTTAGCGGTTAAGGCACTTGCCTCCAGTGCCTAAGGCCCCAGGTTCAATTCCCCAGGACCCACATAAGCCAGACACACAAGGTGGTGGGCCTGGTGCGCTGTCTCTCTCTCTCTCTCTCTCTCTCTCTCTCTCTCTCTCTCTCTCTCTCTCTCTCTGTATTTCTCTGCTTGAAAATGAATAAATAAAATTAAAAAATTATTAAATTTAAAGTGTTGATTATTAACTGTTTGGGGGATATATTTGGCAAGTTTTATGTTCATATTAATTTGTGGTGCCTTATTAATTTTTGTAATCTTATTTTTAAAACTAGTTTTGTATGTGTTGTGCTTGCCTGTGTGTATACGTGCTTACGTGGCAGGGGAAATGTGTGCGTGGAAGTGTGGAGACCAGAGCACAACCTTGGGTGTTGTTCCTCAGGAATACTGTCCCCTGTCTGTTTAAAGGAAGAGTCTTTCATTTAGGGTAGACACTTGCTGGTCAGTGAGCCCTGGGGATCCTCCCGTCCCTGCCTTCCAAGTGCTGGGATGACAGGTATGTACCACCACACGCATCAGTTTTCATGGGTTCTGGTGATCAATGAAGATCTGCCATCTGGCACAGCCAGCACCTTACCCACTGAGCCATCTCCCCAGCCTGTTCACATTTTGAGACAGGGTCTTCCTAGGACGCTTTGGTTGGCCTTCACCTTGAAATCCTCCTGCCTCAGCCTCCCAAATGCTAGGATTACCAGTGTGTGTCATCATGCCCAGTGCCTTGCATTATGAGTCTAGAAAATTCGGACAACACCTAGTGTGGCCACACATGCCTGCAGTCTCAGCTACATAGAGACTGAGGCAGGGGGATCTTCTCAGGCCAAGAGTTTAAGACCAGCCTGGGCAGTATAGGGAGATGCTGTCTCACAAAAGAAAACAAAAAGAAATGGGGGGCAGAGAGAAAGAAGGAGGGAAGGAAGGAAACAAGGAAGGAAGGAAAGAAAAGAAAGAGAAAAAAGTAACTCTGGCAGTGGACTTAAAAGTGTCCTAAAAAACCCCTATGCATAAGAACTGAGGACACTTGCTCTCAGTGTAATTCACATTCACATTGAAGATCGCTGTGTAAATATGGAGTGTCTGTCCAAGAAGTGAGCAGCTCCTGTTCCCCCATGAAGCTGAGGTGGAAAGGCTTCTGTTAACCACATCTCAAAGCAGTGGAAAAAGAATTGTTTAAAACATTGTAAAGTGGGATGCTTTCCCCCTCTGGAGTTAATGAGTGATTCTCTGTAACCATGAAGCCATTCAACATCCCATCGGTACACATTAGTCCCAGGTTCTGAATCCTGTACAAGTATTTTCTTCCAAATACTGAAGAGCTCTGGCTTCTTTCTGAGGTGTCTTAAATGTTTCTTTCTAAAATGTTTTAAATATAGCTTAGTGGCAGAGCGTTTATCTAGCATAAAAGTGACCCTGGCTTTAAACCCCAGTACGGTAAGATTAAATAAGTAAATAACATATTTAAATTTTTCTTGACCAACAAACTCTTCAAAAATTTAAAAAAGTTTTAGTTATACTTTTAGTCATAAATGACATTAAGATCATATTTTGGTATAAGGAGCAAAATTAATTATAATTTTTAATGTAATATCATTTATAAGTGTTCAGCTCCCAAGACATGGAGAACATCTGAAGGCAAAACCATTGAAATGGATACGCAATTCACCATAAGAGCCAGAGAACTGCAAAACATCTACAAGTGCTTGATGATAAAAGACATCTCTCAAGATGAGAGGCTGGATATACTCTTGACCCTTAAGCACACTGTGAAGGTAGGTCAACTTTCTCTTAGTTTTCAGGGTTAGTCACTGTCAATGCAAAGATTACCTGAATGCCAAAAATAGCAATTTATTTTTCATTAAGCAACTATAAGGATATTAATACATGTTTTCATTTATGAAATTGTATAAACTGCTATATTTGATATAATATGGGACAGATATGCTTTATGAATTAGTATTTAAATCCATTGGTCAGATCTGCAGTACACAAAAATTTTATGTATATTTTATAACATATTAAAGTGGAAACTTGGCATAGCATTCAAAATGTTAATCTTTATGCAAATATATATACAAATATAGAGCATGTGATTAATAATTCATCTCAAAAGATAGCAATTATTGTCTACATTTTTAGAGTTTTTCCGCGAGAAACTATTTTTAGCAGGTTTAAAGACATACCAGTAGATAGGTATTTTTTCTCATCTTCTTTGAATTTTTTAATTTTTCTGTTTTGACTTGTGCTTTAACTGCCACAATACATGCTTGGCAATCAGAGGACAACTACAAGGTGTCTGTGCTCCACCTTCTTTGAGACAGGGTTTCTTTTCTTGCTGCTGCAAAGGAACTGCCAGACTGTAAAGGAACATCAGACTAGCTGTCCTGTAAGCTTCACGTTCTCCCGGATCTGACTCCCACTGCTGTAGGCAATGGGATCACAGATGCATGTGTCACTTTGCATCCAGGTCTTTATGCTCTGGGGAATTAAACCTGGGTTGACAGGCTTTCCAAGCAGGTGCCTTTAACCCCTGAGCAATAACCCCAGCCCATTGATCTGAGCTTTTATTTTTGTACGTGTGTGTGTGTGGGGGGGGGGTTCTGTGGTGTCTTACTTGGTGTGGAATGCCAGGTGTCTATTTGTGGCCATGCCCAGCTGTTGATGTGGCATCTGGAGATTCCAACTCTGGCAGTCTTAGGCCCCCTCAGGCCCTCAGGCTTAAGCAGGAAGTACATTTAACCACTGAGTGATAATTTAGTCCAGTTGTGATTTTAATGAAAGAGTGGATATCATAGGACAAGCTTCCTCCAGAAACAGACACTGACCCAGGAATTTGTGCCCAAAAGTTTGCTGGAACCTGCTAGAAGACAGACTGTGTGTGGCTGTAGGGAACCCAGGATGGGAAGATGGCCCAGAGGGGGTTTTAGCAATCCACCACTTCAGCCAGTCTTACTGAAACTCTGAGTTCTTCTAGAGTTGTCCTGTGCTGAGACAAGGGCAGGGTTTTCACTCCTTCAATGGCCTTGTATTGTGTAAACTGGCTTTGTTAGGCGTCTTAGAAAAGAGCTTAGAAAGGGACTCAAATGAAAGTTGTCATCTCCTATTTCACCAGGAGGGGGCGCAAGAGAGCTTCTGGTCTAAATACAGCTGCTTGACTCCACTTTATGTTATGTTTTTGGATTAGCCTTTTTTTTTTTTGTTTTTTTTTGTTTTTTTTTTTTTAGAGAAAATTATAAAAGTGAGGTTACTCAGACATTTTCATTTCCCATTGTAGCCATTGGCATTAAGACCACAACAGATTGTCTTTGTTTCTTACTCTCTATTATTCATAATTTCCCGAAAGGTAAACCTTGATTGACTTGGTGGTCTTTTTCCTTTTGTGTGACTGCCTACCCCTTTAGAGTTCTAGGAGGTCTACACTACAGGTCTATCCCCTTCTTTCAACATCAGGCAAGAAAATGCCCATGACCTGAGTGTCTGTGGGACCCTGCTGAGAGACACGGAGAACATAGGGTTAAAGGAAAGTTGAGGCTGGCCTGAAACCCCAATTATTTCCTTATCTGAGACAGGTAGGAGTGCTGCATCTCCTTCCTTTTTCCTAAACTCCAGTCCCTTGGCAGGCCTCAACAAACCCTGATTAGCCCAGGCACTCCAAGGCCTGAGTCTACTGGAGCTCACATACCTCAGCTATAAGAACAAGCCTGGGCAATAAAAAAATTTAAAGGTCACAGCTCCTCTACAGCCATCGCCATCCCTTACATGCCTAAAAACATGTAACTCCCACCACTTGGAGCCAAGAGAGTCCCCCCAATTTATCTATGCAAACCAGGCATCAACAGGTTACTGGCTAATGCCAATCCTTTCATGAAACATCCACATACCACCCTGTCCCTGCCAATCCCCTTGCTGCTTATGCCCCTGCCCCTGGTTTTTCTTCTATATTGACAACCCTTTCCCGCATAATAAATGAGCTGTTCACTGATACTGCCTCCCGAGAGAGAGAGAGTTCTATGTCCCAAGACTCTGTTCACACAGCTCTGTGGACAATCAGGGAGTTGATGCGTGCTGCAACTCCCCAAGGAATCCAAGGACTCACAAGTTTAAAATATGTTCTTCTCTATCCCCACTGTGGATAAAAGCCACGTTACCATTTGGAATTCAGGGGCAATGATCTCAGTAAATATGATGAATATGATGATCCTACATGATGCCAGTTCTTTTGGCCAGATGAGCTAAAGCATTAGTTATAACTCATGGTTAGTAGGCCTATTGTATCATCCACTAGAAACCTTTCTCTAGGAATTAGGACCTGGAAGGCCAAAGTTTCAGACAAAACAAACAAAAAACATCTCCCAATACTAAGTGGGGCCATTTCTACCCCCGTGTGTCCTTGAATTTCCCCAGGTAAGCATTTCAGAGGATCCCACATGGTTTTCCATATCACAGTACCTCCAACCTCACAGGTCAGGAAATTAAGAGCAGAGGAGGCCGTACCAATTACCACATATCCTATTCCAATTGTGTGCTCAAGGACCAGTGAACAAAGCTCTGGGTGCCTCTGTGAAGCCTTTATATCCACTGTGAGCTGGACCTGGGTGGGCTAGAACTCTCTTTTTTTTGTTTTAATTCCCATTTACTTCTTATTCTCATAGGATCTTGGGGCATTCTTCTTCCACATTGATTAATCATTTGATTCAGGCAACCCCTGAGAAGAAAGTATGACCCTGAATGAGGCAGTGATTTTGGGTTGATGGTAGACATCTTCAGCCCAAATGGGTCTGTTTAGTGTGGGCCAATTCCAGAGAAAGAAGGAGTGGAAACTGTTAGCTGCCACAGACTGCGGCAGATAGTGCTTGGGTCCTGATATGGGGAATCTGGGCACCAAGCACAAGCAAATGCTACAAAGTATGTTTTTAGGTATATGTTTATAGTGGGGAACTTGGGGTTCCTTGCCAATACACCAACAAATTTAGAGTACCCAAACTCTTGTCATATAAATTTAAAGACTTAAAATGATAGACCACCAGAGGGTAAGGTTTAGAGAGGCTTTATTAGATTAAGGAGGAAACATATAGGAGGCTCCAATCATCAGGAAAAAAGGAGTCTCTGTGGGAGAAGAAAGCCCCCTTGTCCTTGCCATGAAGCTGAGACAAGGGCTTACCAAAAGCCTGGAGGTTTAGGAGTCTCTTTGCTGGCCAGCCATGAGGAGAAGAGAGAAATCTTTCCTTCTCCAGGTAACTATGTCCTCTGGCCCACGTGAGCCAGAGAAACCCCCACGATGGTAATATTAGGTATATATCATTGTCCATATCAGTAAGTTAAATGGGGAAATTCAGTTAACACATTGGTTGCTAAGTTGTGCTTTGGAGTTCCTAAAGATGCTATGCTTGACAGCTTCTCTCTTCAGTTCATGACAGAGATGAGATATGAAGCAAATGATCATCTGTATTCACTAATGTTTGCAGAGAAAAGATGGGTTGAATAGCTGCAGGATTCATCAGTTTTGGTCATCAGTGACTTACATCTTCAGAGCAGATAGGTGTAGATATCTAAAAAATATCAGAGATTCACCATAAAAAGCAAAGGAAAGAAATGTTGGCCATGTAAGTGAGCCATATGATAATGAGCCAGAAATTTTCATAAGCAGAGCTGTTAGATGTCCCATATGGGCTCTTTGCTTCCTAATGACAAAGGACTCTCCTACCGAGAAGAATCGAGGAAAAAAAACACACAGAACTCTGAAGACACATTAAGGATTTTAGTACATGGATCTTCTTAGGGGACAAGTGTCCAGAGATGTCAATTATTTCCACCTTTTTAGAGAATAGAGGCATTGTCTGTTTTTGTTATGGACTACTTTTTCAAGGAGGTCTGTGAACAACCTTGATAGAAACCTAGTTCGATAGAGAGGGAGAATCAAAGCTCCAGAAATGTGAAGTGAACACAATGTTTATAGAGGGCAACATAAAGACCAGATTAGCAAAAGAGAGAGTGCAAGTAGAGATCCTCCTGCCTGATATAATTAGGACTGTGCCTAATTAATTATAAAGGCCAAGGAAGAACTCAAAAGACAACTCATTCATATTAATATGTTTAACCTAAAAGACTTGTATGCAAATTTATTTGACAAGATTTTGAAGGTGGATTAAGTATAAGCAAGACTCAAATTCAAATTATTTATTTGATCATGCAATCAAAAATCTATTTAATGTGTTTGAAAATCAGTTTTTGTCATTGTTAGTCATTCTGACAGAATACATATGTATACATACATATTGTCTCACAAATCGTGAGTTGCCAATAAATAACATATATAATTTTGATGGCTGTTATTTTGATCATTATTGGGTACATAACTAGTTTAGCACTGTTAAATGGGCATGGCCACAATGCCTTTGTGCCCCTTTCTTTGCTCATCACAGTCTGTCTCCATCCTCTGGAAGAAGCTGCCACACTGACTTTATGAGGTCCACGGCCTTGACTCTATAGTTTTATCACCTCTGAGCAAGTTTTTAAAGAATCTAGTTCAGTGTTTTTATTTTTGAATTTTACTTAAAGAAATTGTACTGTATATACTGTTTATACCTTCCTTATTTTTCTTAAAATTACTTTATGAGATTAAGTATCATTAAATACAGCTATAATATAGTTCATTTCTTTTCATAAATTAGATAGTGTTCCATTGTATGAATAGGCTATAATTTGTATACTTAATTTATCTATGGATTTTTGTTTCTGGTTTTGGGCCACTGTGTACAATAGCTGTTCATGTGCAGTTCTCTGGTGTGGAGTTACTGAGTTATAGGTTATACACTATCAACTGTTATTAGATCATGCTAAATTAGTCCCAAGTTGGTTATACCAACCTTTATTCATATTCTTTTTTAAAAAATATTTTATTCATTTTCAAGCAGAGAGAGAGAGAGAGAGAGAGAGAGAGAGAGAGAGAGAGAGAGAGAGAGAGAGAGAGAGAGAGAGCCAGCGAGCACCAGGGCCACCACCTTGTGGGTCTGGCTTATGTGGGTCCTGGGGAATTGAACCCGGGGCCTTAGGCACTGGAGGCAAGTGCCTTAACCGCTGAGCCATCTCTCCAGCCCCCTTTATTCATATTCTTGAAAAAAATTAAATTTTACTTAATTTTTTTTCTTGAAATGTAGTTTCCAATTTGTTTGGATGGTAATTTTGAAGACAGTGTTTTTAAAATTTTACCCTGAATGTTTTTGTCTTTTTTACAGGAGCATGAATGTAAACTGACCCTGGAAATCCTAGAATTGGTTGACAGAGAAGTTGATCTTATGATGAGAGGAGTTAAACCGCATAACCTAGAAGGACTCAGAAAAAGGATTATGACACTGTTTTTCCACTACATCAAAACGCCCCTGTTTAATCCTGAAGTTGCAAGACACCTTAAGGTATATGTCTCCCTTTGCATTCCTTATCAGAATCCTAAGAGGATTTCTATTAAATTGAAAGTGTTCAAATTTTACTTTAACCCTTTACTTGCCATCTAAATGAAAGACCATCTCATTGGTGAGACTCATTTCAGCTCTACGCTTCATAACGGTGAATGCACTGTGGTCTTCACCTGGAGCTTTTGTATATACTGTGGCTTCTACCTGGAATGCTGCTCCCTCCATCTAGCCATCTCCCATTTATATTTTAAATTAATATCTTTATTATGAGTAACCATATACATTGTATGAGCAACTCTTGTGAAGGTGTCCCTGTTTCCCTCCTCTCTGTCCCCTACCCACTGGGGTCCTTCCTCAGGCGCATACTGGATCTGTCCATAGGGGAGGGGATAGGAACTGCACCAGAGGAGGCAGTTTTTCTTTCATTTTTTTCTTCCCCCTTTGTGTGTTGTTGCTGAGGGGGGCATTGTCTCTGAATTTTCTCCCCCACCATGACTCATCTTTCTGTCCCCTCTTTCACTCAGTTCCCTGAGTCATTTTTTTAAAATATCTTTATTATGAATAAGTTTGTATATTGTATGAGCAAAGCTTGTGAATGTGTCCCTGTTCCCCTCCTCTCTGTTCCCTACCCATTGGGGTACTTCCTCAGTGAGCATACTGGATCTGTCCATGGAATACAGGGTATGAACTGCACCAGAGGTAGCCAGGTTTTCTTTCATTTTTTTCCTTACCCCTTGTGTATTGCTGAGGGAAGCAATATCTCTGGACATTCTCCCCCACCATGGTTCTTACAATCTTTCCGACTCAGTTCCCTGAGTCATGGTAGGTGAGTATTAAGGCTGCTTTGTTGTTGAGATCTTAAGTATCTCTGGACCTTTGCTATGAGTTGTGTTGGGTATCTTTGGTGTCTGTCACCACTGACTTTTCATGGGTTATCAGACTTGCTGTGGTGATTGGTCTCCTGTTTATCTTGTCACTTTCTTATAGGTTTCATTTGGGTCTTATGTGAAGGCTAGGTGTGGTTTGTCTCCTGCCAGGATGTCAGCCATCATCCAATGTCTTGTTGGTTGCATTGCTTTGTCTCTGACTCTCTCAGAGCCTTCTTTCAGAAGGCATTCTGAAAAATACAAACAGAATCTCCATTAGAGACTGAGTTCAATATAGGTTAAATGAGACAACATTGCTATTTTGGCTAGCTCCTAATGGGTGTAGCCTCTCTGTAGCTCTCTGGTAGTAGGAATTTCCCCTAGGAGCCCGAGTTCTTGGTCCCATAGGATTTTGCCATGGATCCCAGTTCCAGTTAAAAGTTCCTTGCCACTAAGTGGATCTCTTAGCCAATCAAAAATATTTTTATTTGAGAGATAGAGATAGAGAGAGATAGAGAGAAATTGACAAGAAGAGAATATGAGTGCACCAGGGCTTTCTGCCTCTGTAAACAAACTCCAGATGCATGTGCCATATTGTGCATCTCATTAGACATGGCCATTGGGGAACCAAAGCCAGGTGACAGATTTGGCAAGCAAGTGCCTCTGACTGATGAGCCATCTTCCCTGCCCATCCCAGTTAATTTCTGACTGAAATTTTATGCTCTCTCCTTTGTGAGGCCTCAGAGAGAGTTAAATTTTTCATTTCTGAAATTTCACATAGGACATTGTCCATCTTTCTAATAATACTCGCTATGTAGTTCTAATTATTAATGAACAGATCCATATAGACATCCCAAGAGATGTCCAAGTAGAACTTGTATTTGAGCTAAACTAAAGCCTTTAACTCAAACATGGCTATATTTCTGGGACATTTTATGCTCTAAAGCCTAGATAAGCATGGCCTGTTATTTTCTTACTATACAAAGCTAAGTAAAACACTTTTAGTAAATTGAGGGAGGAGAGGTATTGTTAAAGAATTTTAAATAATTTTAGTGATGTTTTAAAGAATTACAACTTAATAAGCTGACTTAGTATCTTTAGATTTTTGACTAAACACCTAAGTAGTTAGACAAAATTTTTAGAAAAATCACAATTGCTTAATTTTCATATTTTTCTTCTTAATTTTAAAACTCCAGTATATTGCAGAAACTCATTTCTATAGATTTATTTATTATAGAATGTCTCATAAATGTCATACTACCATGAAATTATATCTAGACTTTTGTTCATTGTTTTTATTTTAGAATATTGCACTTGAGATGCACCTGTGGGATTGTTTGCATGTCTATGTGTCCTTATGTACCTGCATGCTTGAATGTGTGTGTGTGTGTGTGTGTGTGTGTGTGTGTGTGTGTGTGTGTGTGCGCGCGCGCATGCGCGCATGGGCAGGCTCACACTAAGGCCAGAGGCCAACCTCAGGTGTCATGCTCAGGTACGCAGCCCACCCTTTTTGTAGGCAAACTGGATCAGTCCATGGGGTAGGGGGTTATGGATAGCCTAGGAGTCAATCTGGTTCAAACCCCACTTTTTATGTTGTTACTGGGGGGGCATGTTCCTAGATAGTCTCCTCTTACAATCTTTCCGCCTCCTCTTCCACTCAGTTCCCTGAGTCATGGTGGGTGAGTTTTAAGGCTGCTTTATTGTTGAGGTCTTAGGTGCCTCTGTACTTCTGCTTTAGGTTGTGTTGAAAATTGTTGGTGTCTGTCTTGCTGGCTTATCCTAGGTTGATTGATTGGCCGTGTTTATAGGTCTTTTGCTTATCCCACCACTCTCTGTGAGGTTCCATGTGGATCCTCCACGGTAGGTCTAGGGTGGCTCATCTCTTGCCAGGATGTCAGATAATCGGCCTGACATTGGTAGGGTTGGAAAGGCCAAAGCTCTCTCGCTGCCTTCCAAAAAAAATACAAACAGAATCTCCATCTGCCTTCCAAAAAATATAAACAGAATCTCCATCGGGGAGTGAGATCAGTGTAGGTTAACTGAGATACACATTTCTGAATTGGCTAGATTCTGTTAGTAGCTTCTGTGTAAGTCACCGTATAGTACATTTCTCTTTGGGGGTCCCAAGATTTTGGTTCCTGGTTCATTTCACTCTGAGTCCCCAGTTCCAGTTAAGGGCTCCCCATCACTGAGTGGATTACTTGGCCAAATTAAAAGCTGTACCTCCCCCAGGCTTTGGCTCCTCCATTGCACAACTGTTCATGTCTTGGTTTGCTGTTTTCTCCCAGTAGGAAGTGCGTTCAGCCTACTCATGGTGGTAGACTGCGTTTTTTGAGACAGAGTCTCTCTTTGGCCTGGAGCTCCTCCTTAGGCCATACTGTGATCCAGCAAGCACCAGAGTTCCTCCTTTCTCAGTGTTAGAAGGACAGAGGCAAGCACTTTACCACTGCTGTCTCCCCAGACTTTCCCCTATGTTGTGATATTTCAGTAGCTTCTTGTTGTTGCTCAGCAACTTTATGTACAGATATACAAAAATTTTATTCTTGCTCTTTCACAGTTGTAGGGAGTTTGAGCTGTTTAGAATTTTGGGCTTTTATGAATGAAGTAACTATATGAACTTGATTAGAATTTTTGATGTACATTGATTGCTTGGAACAATTTTCCAGGAGGCAGTGTTAAGCAACATGGCAAAGGCAGATTTGCATTTACAAGAGACTATTAAACTTTTATTTTTTTGAGGTAGGGTCTTGCTCTAGCCCAGGCTGACCTGGAATTCACTATGTAATCTCAGGCTATCCTTGAACTCATGAAAATCCTCCTACCTCAAACTCTGGAGTACTGAGATTAAAGGCATGAGCCACCACATCTGGCAGAGACTACTACAGTTTTTTTTTTTTAATTCAAACTAACATTACCAAAAAGCATTTGTTTTGCATTGTCATCAGCACTTGATGTTATTATTTTTTAACTTAGTAAATTCAAACAAGTTGTGTAGTAGTATCTCATATCTTAATAGATAGCTCCCTAATAATACTATCCAGCCTTTTTATAAACACCCCCACCCCCACCCCCCACACATACTCATTTGTCCTATACATGTTTTGATGAAATATTTGCATGAATCTTTTGCAACTTGATTATTTTGGTTGGGTTGTTTATTTTCTCAGTGTTAAGTTTCAAGATATTTTAAGATATTCTACATATAAGTTGTCAGAGCTGTGATTTTAAAATATTTTCTCAGTATGTGGCTTGTTTTTATTCTCTTATCTTTAATAGAGAACTTTTGATGAAGCATAATTTATTGATTTTTAAAATAGATCAGACTTTTGCTTTTGTCCTTAAGAAATTGTTGCTTAACTTCAGGGCACAAAATTTTTTTCAGTGTTTTATCCAAGAATCCTGTCACACTAAATTTCATAATTCAGCTTGTGATCTATTTTGAGTTATTTTTCATGATTACAAATGATTAGTCAAAGTCATATTCTTGTTTTGTTTTATAAAGTCATTCCACTTGATTTTTTTGAAAGCATAATTCTTTGCTGACTTATCATGACACCATTGACAAATGTAAGTGGTCATGTTCTTCTGTTTCTGGCCAAGAGGGGCTAACTGCATGACTCAGCTGTCCAAAGTGAAAAAGATGATGTTTCAAGACACCAGACACCAAGCAGTGGAAGACAGTGATCCCTGAGAGAAAGGAAACACTGAAACAAGCCCCATCTTGTTTGGAAAGAGTGTTCCCACTGAGAGCAGAAAAAGTCTCCAGGATTCCCTGAGCCTGACAAAAGAATAAAGCTCTTGTTGACCCCTGAGACCTATGCAACTGGGGTTTGTAGAATAGGGTTAAAATGAGTGAACCTCAGGGAGAAAGAAAGCTGGGATCTTCAGTTTCCCTTTGGCATATTCAACTGGATCTGATCAACACCTGAATGGGAGGCTAACACACAGTCAGTGAGAAGAAGCTTCTTAAAGGCTTCCTGGTAACAATATTCAACAGTCACACAAAGCTGGTTACATGATGGTTGTTTCCGAGACAGACTAGAACACATCAGTTCACTGGGACATTAGGTAGGCATTTGAAGGGGCTGGATTTAGCACTGGCTAATAATTATCCCTAAACTGAGAATAGCTTTGTTTTTGCTTTAGACAAATGTAAAACCAAGAATTAAAGGATCAAACTGTTATGTTATTTAACTGCCTCAGAAAAATATTCAAGAATAGTTATAGAAATAGAAATATTTACAATTAAACAATGTAGGAGTGATAATGTTTAACATCAAAAAATTATGAGACATTTAATCAAAATGTTATCCATTGCAAGTAGCAAAATTATTATTCATTATTCAAAATTGGCCCCAAACTGGCACAGAAAGACATTTACTCAGTTATTAGAACTCTTTTGTATGGTCAAAAGTTTAACAAAAGGCATAGAAGATATGTTTATTAAACTGCTAGGGAAGGAAACTATGGTATACGTGATGGAAATCACACTGGGTTGAAGTGACAGGAGATGAGACACATTGGCGAAAAAAATACTACTGAACAATAAGTCCACAGTAAAGATGATGCAAAATAAACAACATAAAGAGTAAAATCCAATCAAAGAGTATGATTAAGCCATAAATAAAACTCAACTAGCTTAGCATGTGTCAGTTTCAAGTGAGAGGAGAGTGAAAGATCTATCTATCTATCTATCTATCTATCTATCTATCTATCTATCTATCTATCAATCAATCATCTATTGAAATAATGATCAACACTATTCTAAATTTGATGAAAACCAATAAATAAACCTGTGGATAGAGCCAAGAAACTCAGTGAATCACCAAGTACAAGAAACATAATGGAAGTTATCCTAACTAAAGCACATCATCAAATAACTCAAAACAAGTGATAACAGAACAACTTAAAATTGGCCAAGGAAAGAAAACTCATTACACACAGAGGGATTTCTCATTTGAAACAATATGAGCGAGAAAACAGTCCAACAGCATCTCTAAGGTGTCAGGTCATCTACAAAGAGATAAATTTTTATCTCTTCCTTTTCCATTTGAATTGATTTATTTTCTTCTAATAACAGAAAGAATAACTTTTAATGGAGTACTGAATGAGATTGACGTTTGATGGGAATATGTCATTTGTCATGCTGTAGTATAATGTTACCTTTGGTATTTTTTCAGGATGTCCTTCATCTGTTAATGAATGTCTCTTTAATTCCTAAATTGTTATGAATGGTTTTGCTTTGAATGTTTGTTTTTATACTGGATGGATGCTGAATTTTGTCTATTTTTCCACATAAATGGAAATAACTATTTTTTCATTACATTATATATTATAGTTTATAATTTCTAGCATCTAATAAAATGAGCAGACATATAACAAAATGTAATATAAAATATATACCATTTGATTCCATTATGTTCTTCATCATCCCTCACTTTAAGTTCAATCCTTGGGTTTCCCAAGACATTCTGCACTGATAAGTAGATGTGTTACCTTTTGTGTCTTATTTGATCCTCATGCAAACCACAGCTGCAGCTGTCATTCAGTTCAAGAAGCCAGGAACCAGCTAACTCATCTCTAAGCACAATGAAATATCTGCCTAACATGGGAGTTGAAGTCCCATTTTTAATCCATAAAAATAATTTATACAATACTTTTATTTAACCTCACTTGACTTTAAGAACAGCTGAACACTGTGTCTGTCTTGGAAGTATGTAAGGTACAGACAATAGATAAAGAAGACAGTTCAGAGGGTCTGATATATTAGATGGAATTTGGAGCCAGAGGAGTAGAAAATAGTGTACCAAAACTGAAGATTTGATTTCCATTCCCTTCCCCTCTCCTTCCTTCCTCCTCTCCTCCCTTCCCCCTCCATCCCCTTCCCTTCCTTTCCCTTCCCCTCCCCTCCCTTCCCCTTCCTTCCCTTTCCTTCCCTTCCCTTTCCTCCTTCTTATTTATTTATTTATTGATTGATTGATAGCAAGGGTAATCCTCCTCTGTTGGCCCTTTGAATGCTGGGATTAAAGGTGTGTGCCACCTCATTTGGTTTATGGGGATTTGATTTCTCATCCCCAAAAAGGATAGAAACAAAAATAGGAAAGCTGTGAAAGCTCTTCCAGGTTGGAACAATTAAAGCAGTGGGGAATGACAGCTGAGAGAGACAGGCACACTGGGGAATAAGCAAGACTTCTGTAGTGCTTCGCCACAATACTAGTACTAGAATAAATGCTCATAAAATATCACAACTCATTAACAATTTGTCAAATTATGTTGTATGTACTTTATGTATAGAGATATAAATTTATAGCATTTCAGAAAAATTTTATCAAACATGATAAAAATACTTTTGGATGAAAATTAGAAGTTATGCCAAAGGGAATTTCTCATTCCTATATGATAATTGTTATTATTTACAGAAAATTTAATCTCTACATGGAATCATCAGATAAATTATTCTAAGTTTTAAAAATATTTAATTATTCAAACTAGAGCCCACTTTCTGTTTAATTGGCTTTAAAATGACTTTTCTGCCTATATAAACATAAATATTTAGCTCACAGTATTGTGAAAATATTAATTAAAACAATGGATTTAAGGTCTTTTTTGCAGTATCTAGGAGAGATATGATTTGTCCTTTACTTCTATTTCTAAGATGTACTCTCTTTAGTATCTCAAGTACTCAGTGTTCTTTGGAAATCTACACAGTTAAATTGCATGGCTTAGTCTCCTCAGACCTCCAAGCCATTCTCAAAGGTTATCTTCTTTCTTGCATTTCAGACTAATTGAGAAAATCTTTCTATAGCTTTTATAATGGTCTTCCAATTCTTTAGGGTGAGGTATGCTAACTGGTTTTTATCAAGTCGATTGACATATTTATTCAGTTTATGTTTTGGAAGACAAGTAACTGTTCAAGATAAGCTGCAAAGGTAAATCTAAGAATGAGAAAATACCCTAGATGTCCTCTAGTTTTTGACTCCATGTCTAGAATGCTCTTCTTTTCTCCAGAAGGATTGACAGTCTTTTTAACCTACCTATTGTTTTATCCCTAAACATCAGGAGGGATGGGACAGTGAAGCTTTCAAAGACTAGTACCATTGGGGAAATGGGACATTTAGGAAGAGTAAAGCATAGTAGTGGGGAAGGGGCACAAGCAAATAGTCAGAGCAAAGGGAAGCATAGGAAAGGATTTTTTTTTATAAGAATGATATGGCCCATGTTTTAAATCCACCTTGAGCAAGATAGAACACATGACAAGACACTAAGGTGGCTCTTGCATGTACTTGTAGCACTTGAGAGACTGAAGCATGAGGCTATGGGCTTTGGCCCAGCCTGTATAATAAGCCTCCGTCTCTACCTCCACCCCCATTTTTAAAGAATTGGAGCTGGCTTTGGTGACATGCTCCTATAATTCCAGCACTAAGGAGGTGGAGGCAAGAGGATAGTGAATTTGAGGCCAGCCTGGACTACATCGTAGGACCCTGTCTTAATTTTTTTTCAAGTTTCACATACCACTTGCCATTTCTGTTTCACTTTGATCTAACCTCTCATGGAGGCCGTGAGGTGTGACTTTATAAAAAGCCTGACTTACATGCGTTCAGTTGGTGTGCAAGTGTTCACTATTCATTCACTTTTTTTTTGGTAGCCCGTTGCTTGAGATGTAGTTTCATACTAGAATACTGGTCATGAACTAACCCAGATTTAACTTGTAAGCAAGTGATATGAATAGAGCAATTGATTTAGTGGTCATTCATTTATATGTAAAACTAGCTATTGACTACTGAAATAATTAATGACAATTAGAACCAAAGGTAAGCTGTTTTCAAAAGTGGCAAGTCAACCTTTTATTTGCTTAATTAATTAACTATTTATTATTGTAGTCAATATTCTAGGTAATTTAGCACATATATCTAAGAATTTGGTGAACAGCATAGGTATTTGTTTTTTAATATTTCGGCAAAGTAACGAATCATGCTTGCAGTTTAAATGTTACAGAGGACAGGAAGTAGGACTCATTAAAACCAATCAGTTTTTACACACATTATGAACATCAGTTCTCAGTGGTTCTATGCTGTTTGTGGCCTGACTTTTATAATCTTGTTTTGAATTTTATTTTATTTTTCTATTTAGGTGCCTCAGGATCCACTGAAGTTTTATGATAAGATTTACTTCTGCCACAGCTGCCAGCTGTATCTGCCTTCTGTGGAGTTCTCTGTGTCCCCCACTTCGCATCGTGTGTACCGCTGTCGTCACTGCGTGAACCTTGAGAACGAGACTCAAAAACGAGAATCATTTTTAAAGTACAAGTGTTTACTTCAGCGGCTCTACAATTCCGAAGCTAATTATAAAGATAACTCTCAAATTGCTTTCCTGATGCAGGTATGATCACGCAGGGATGTCAATCATGACAGAAATCTGTCATCTGTCAAAAAGGTTGTCTTGCAAGGAGCTCTGCTGACATGAAGCGAAGTGCATTTCAACATATACTTGTATGGGAAACATGCTAGATTTCCTACTGTGGGCATTTATTGCTTTTCTGATTTATGTGCATAGACATGTTCTTGTTAGTTAAATACTATGCTATACTCTGGAAATTCACTGGTAAATCAGACCTTACATCTAAGAATAGAAGACATTAAACATTATGAAACATTTCTATAAAAACAAAATAATATTATAAGGAGCAGCAACAACTATGTAGCCATTCAAAGGGGCACTCAATATAATCTGCAGCCCAGGAGAAAGGCTTTCTAAGGCATGCGACCAAAGTGCCAGGAGGAGTTAATCTGCTGGTCACGATGAGCAAATACCCAGGCATGGGAATAAGGAGCAGGAAGTCTGGAGGCAGAAGTGCCACAGCAGACATGGTATGTGGTGTGGCCATCTATCTCTGCATAAGGAGATAGAACACATTTAATGCTCTTGAAAGGAATCAGCAGAGGAAAGGATAAAGACAGAGGAATGGGATTTTAAAGACAGTCTAATGGATTTTCTCTCTAGTACTTAACATCTGTGCTTTTGGGCAAGCTACTTAGCATATATGTCTCTCAATTTACTTGTCTATATAATGAGGGTAATAAAATTGCTTTCCAGTAATTATTCTATTTCCTCCAAAAGGAAATACAATTTTCATGTGCACGATATAAAACAGTCCTTATAAGTGTGATTAGTAGAGGTCCTTCAGAAATTGAGCTTGTAGAGCTTCTTTCCAGGCATTGCTGAGGGTGGCTAGGGAGCCAAAAGAGCCATCACTTTTAGTGGCAGAGTACAGGACTCCTTGCAGCTGGGCAGACCAGTGGGCGTGTGATGGCAGCATGGTGGTTGGCCTGGAGTGTACTATGGTGGCCGTCCTTGGGTGGAATTCACAGAGGCAGAGCACAACATTGAGGTGGTCGTTTACATTCAAAGGTGTGGTACTGTTCATCAATGGAGATAGAATAGTGTAGATGAAAAAGACCTAAGAAAGAGATTTTTGAAATCAAAGATCTTGAAGACTTCCTGGACTATCAATTTAAGAGATTTTAAAGAATTTTTGAAAGTTATAATTTTGAAAGAAGTTATGCTATTTCATTGTAGACATAGACTTTCCAAAATCCTCATTTTTTATGCCATGCTCATCAAAATAAAACGATTCCCTTGATATTAAAATAACCAAAGAGTAGAAAAGAAAGATAAGTCATAAAAATTTGTTCATGAGAGTGTAAAAATTTAATGCTTGACATTTTCTTTAAATTTTTGAATATCAAAGTTACTAGTTTCTTAGGACTCAAGTAAAGAACTGTATAACCATTTAACAATAATTATAATAACAGTATGTAATTAATTTCTCTTTATAAGTCTTGTTTAATTTAATTTTATGACTATAATTATACTTTGTTTTCCATAAATACAGATGTTAGTTTATTTGTTGATTTGGTAAAGAATTACTGAGTACTTGATATGTGCTCAGGAACTATACTAAGATCAGAGAGAAAAAGAGAAGACCCTTATGGAAGTTATGTCTTGTGAAAAGTGACAGTTCTACTTGGGGAAGAGATTTGTGTGTCTTATTACTCAGCTAGTCTATCTGTAATCCATACAGTTACTGCGTAATATAGGAAGCAGTAGTATTGCTCTGTTATTGTGAAATTTCAAGAATGATTGTTAGAGGTAGTCAATTCCTAGATGCTGCCAATTATACTTAAAGTGCACAAGTGACATTTTCATATGCAATTACTTTATGACGCTTGATACTGTTTTGAAATTATTATTACAATTGATTTTACTAGGCACAAACATTTGAACAAGGCAAACATTTTGAATATAAGTTAAAATGAGATATTAAATTTTAAAGTCTCATAGATTTTCTTTCCATACAGCTACTTCAGTATTGTCTTTGCTTGCTTTAAGTCAAAACTAAATTACATTAGAGGAGTATAATATATTGAATTACCCATTTATGAAACATTTTAGTAACTTATGATAAGTTCCATTAAAAACATTTTTACTATTTATTTGCAAGGGGAGAGAGAGAGAAAGAGAAAGAGTGAGAGCACTTTGTGCATCTGGCTTTACATGGGTACTGGAGAGCCAAACCCAAGACTCTGGGCTTTTCAAATAAGCACATTTAACCACTGAGCTATCTCTCCAGCTCAAAGTTTCATTTTTTTAATGTTAGTAACTTGCTTTGGCTTTATCTGTTGATTTTTATAGACACTGCTTTCCCACACAAACATTTAGGAACAATGGTTCTTTCTTCAATGCTTAATGATTGTAAACATATATAATAAGACCTCATAATAAAAAGAGTTCTAACTCATACAATTTAAATTTTAAACAAAAGTAAAAGTTGTTTAGTTTCTTCACTGTTGCAGTCAGTTTTCTCATTGGTACAACAAAGGACCTGACCAAAAGCCACTTGTGGAAGGGTTTGTTCTGGCTTAAAGACTTGAGGGGAAGCTCCATGATGGCAGGGAAAATGACAGCATGAGCAGAGGCTGGACATCACCTCTGCCACAGCAGGTGGCAAACAGCAGCAAGGAAGGTGTACCAAACACTGGCAAGGGAAGCTGGCTGTATCACCTGCCACCACCAACACACCTCCAACAAGGTTCCAATTCCAAAATTGCCATCAGCTGGGGATCAAGCATTCAGAACACAGAAGTTTATGGGGGGGGGGGACATCTGAATCAAACCACCACATCCACGTTTCCTTCTTTACTCACAAAGACAAAAATCTGTCAATACACTCTAAGTACATTATGTACTCTTTATAAACTTCAGCTTCTTCATTTGTAAAATGTCAGTAAAAACTCTTAAAAGGAGCTTGCTGTGACACCCTGAGGATGTGATATTTAGTAATATATTCTTGAAAGGTATTTAATACCATATGTTTATTAAGATAGTATTAAGGTATTATTTAAGCTATATACCTATAAAATTAGTATACTGGAAAAAATTTATCTAGCTTACCCTGGGTTAAAAATAGGTTCATGACTTGGAACTAATAATGCACTGTAGGCAGCATGAGCATAATTTTGACTTTAAAAATTAAGGGCCATGTACCATTAAAACCCCATTAAATGATCCTCATTATAATGTATGATTCAACTTTCTCAATTAATATAATAATATTTAATCATTTATTGGGAAGAAAATTATTGTTCAAATTTATTTTGACATGCAGCTCCAAGATATACGGTACTTAACAGAGAACATCTGGGCATCCCAATCCATTCTCAGTGCCTGGGGCGACCTCAATGACCTGGTCATGGTCAGGTGGGATAAGCATGTGGAGTGGTCCCCCTGGAACTGCATTCTTCTCACCAAGGATGAAGGGGCAGCTCATCTCAGGATTTCAAATATTGAAGAGGTAAGAAGTCCTAATTTGCTTCAAAAGTTAATTTAGTCACCAGAATCATGACAGGCAACTTGACTGTCCTTTAGTAAACTCAGTGAATGATTAAAGTGCTGCCATTAGAACAAGAAACAGAATTTATGTGGATTAACAATAGCAAAACATGTGAATGGAACGTGTTACAGAGAAAGGAAGCCAGGGAATGTTGTTTGTTAAGAGATTTAAACAAATCAGCATCCAGCGTATTAGTGTCTTGTATAACTAGCTCAGGCACATTAATTCCATAGTGAGTTCCATGTCAAAGATGAGAAGTTTGATAAATACTATCAAATAAATCTTGATGTGGGGTGGGGGAGGGGAGTTACATACTGCTGGTGGGAATGCCAGTTGATATAGCCACTGTAGAAATCAGCATGGAGGTTCCTCAAGAAACTAAAAATTGGACTACTATATGATAAAGCTATACTCTGGGTGTATGCTGAAGGGATCTAATATCCATAGATATAACATGCCATGTTTATTGTACCACTTTTCACAATAACCAAAATGTGGAATCATCCTAGATGCCCACCAACAGATGAATGAATAAAGATGATTGCTTTTATACACACACACACACACACACACACTTTATTCATCCATAAGTAAGAATCAAATTGTGTCCTTTGAAGAGAAATTGATGGAACTGGATGTCATGCCATTAAACAAAATAAGTCACACTTAGAAAGATAAATACCATGTTTCCTCTCATATATGGAAATTTCAAAAATATATATAACATATGAAAGCAGATGGGCTAATTGGAGGGAAGTGGGTATCCCTGGGAAGGAGAAGAGAAATAATAAAGGGTAATGGGGGTGAACATGGGCAAAATACTGGTATGTGTGAAGATATCACGGTGACTGTTTTACATTTTATGCTAATTAAAAATATACAATACAGAAATAAGTATCTGTTGAGTACATTAATGCACACTTGCCATTACATAGGTATCATGGAAACTGGAGACTGTCCCCTGGTTAATCAGCAGAAGTGTGCCTAAAGATTGCTCAGTTATCAAATGAATTTGGTTCATCATTTTGTGATCATAATGGCAATTGTGCTGATGAAGCTTATCTTTCACCTGCTTCCAATGACGAGGAGTGGCACAGACACTGGAAAAATTAAATACCTTTTAATTTCAGTAACTTAGAAGATGGAATCTCTAAAACATTTTGACAAAAACACCGAGGGGCCCCTTGTTCACACTCAGCAAGCAAAGGATCCCCAGAGGTCACCCTGATACTCCATTTCAGTTGCTTAGGCTGCTGTGATCTTTAATTTCATGCAAGATTCCAGCTAAAGGAAGAAAAGGGAATGGCATCAAATGTAGTTATAGTTGGGTGCTATTCATTGGCTGGCTTTATTTTTGAAGAACAGTAAGGGAATGATGTAAAGAGAAGAAACTAGTTATACTTTTAGCTTTTTTTCAGTAATTTTTGAGTTCTTAGAAGTTAGGCTATGAAAAATTTAACTCTGGGCATTAGAAGAAAGGGAAGCAAGAAATAGAAGCTGTGTTAAAAGTTATATTTAGTAAACTAAGCTGCTTCATCAATATTTAATCACTAGACGCACAGCCAGTATGAGCAACATCATTTCATCCAAGACCCACAACGAAATTGAGGCTCATTCCCAAAGCTGATATTCTAGCTCTTTTTCAATTAATCCACACAACACTCTTTGTGTATTTAATCAACTTATTGCAGTCTCAAATCACATGTTTTATTCACATGCATTTCTAACTTCACGTTGCCAGTCTTTCTGAGTGTAAATGGAACAAAGACTTTTACTTAGATAAACTAAAAAAAATGATATTTTATGGCTTTCAGCTATAAAATTTCTTCAGCACAAATGTCTGTCCTGGATAGTGAGTAGTTTATATTTTTGTAGCAAGTTAAAGCATTTCCAAAATCCCTTTAATGCACAGAGATATTTGTTTTCCTAGAAAGTAGAAAACATTTGGACTTAAAAATAATCTTGACTCTTTGCAACAAGTCAGGAGAAAGGCATGAGGGAAAACTTGTTTTGTGAACTGTGAGGCAGACCCATCTTTCACCCTGTCACACATAGGGCCAATCATCACTATAAATCAGCAGTGCTGTCCTAGGTCTTCCTTACCCTTGTCACTAACCAACTCCAGGGCCCTCAAACCTGCCCTTGGGCAGGGAAGATTGCTCAGCAGCTTAAATCACTCAATAATCTGGCCCCGCCTACCCAAGCTATCCACTTCAACCTGACAAAGTGTTATCAGCATCTGCTATTCATTTGAAGCAGCAGGAGTCCCTGGTGAACACCTGTGTACATATACATGTGCAAATAAACTCTAAAATAACTTTTGCCTAATGTGCTTCATAAAATTTCAGTCGATTAGCTAAAATGTAGAATTAGTAAAAATAAATAAATAATAAATAAATAAATAAATAAATATTAAAAAGTGGAAGCCACTCTGACCTGCACTTGGCTCTGTCTCTCATGAGGTAGCACTGAGTGCCTTTATTAATTTTTTATCTCTCTGGTTTTCTCGTCTATGAAAAGAAAGTAGTGCTAACTCTAGGGAAGCTTTGAAGACTAGACAGGCCACTTAAAGATCCGTGATTAGTGTTGGGCATTGTTTTTCTTAGCTTGTAGCTGTGCCTATGAAAGCACCTTAAGCCAGGATATTCTTCCCTAACACTTTCTGTAAGAATGTCAGGTTTGGGGCTGGAGAGATGGCTCAGCGGTTAAGGCACTTGCCTCCAGTGCCTAAGGCCCCGGGTTCAATTCCCCAGGACCCACATATGCCGGACCCACAAGGTGGTGGCCCTGGTCTCTCTCTCTCTCTCTCTCTCTCTCTCTCTCTCTCTCTCTCTCTCTCTCTCTCTCTCTCTCTCTCTCTCTCTCTCTCTGCTTGAAAATGAATAAATAAAAAATTAAAAAAAAAAGAATGTCAGGTTTTATTTTCCCCAGAGTTATCTTTACTTTTATGTTTGGTTCTGTGAACTGATCTTTAGCTTCCAGAAAGTAAATTTTAGGAGGAGGTATATGTAGAATTTGTGATGTGCTTGAAAATAGGTCTAAGAGTAATGAAGACAATCAATGGTATTTATTAATTTAATCAAAATTTACTTTTGAATGTGCCTAATACTGTGAAAAGTGCCTGCTGATAAGTAAAGAAATGAAATGAGCATACATTTTCATTGTTTTAGCTGCATTCAAATTCAGGCATAATAAAAGAATGACAATATATAATGACTTAATCTCATATGAGTATAGATTTCTTTGTGACATGAAGTTAAGAGAAAGGCAGCCCAGGGCTGGAATGGTATCTCCACAGTTCTCAACATCTCAGGTCCTTTAACTTTCTCCCTTGGTACCTTTGAGCCTGTGGCTATCTCTCTCATGACTGGTCAGTCATTGATCCAACAGCAAGCTCATCGTGTCATACCTATTGCCCAGGTATGGCAAAAGGATAAAGGTGCTTAATCAAGG
>PVHP010000174.1:81716-186765 GCA_004024765.1 Zapus hudsonius
GAGAGAGAGAGAGAGAGAGAGAGAGAGAGAGAGAGAGAGAGAGAGAGAGAGAGAGAGAGAGAGAGAGAGAGAGAGAGAGAGAGAGAGAGAGAGAGAGAGAGAGAGAGAGAGAGAGAGAGAGAGAGAGAGAGAGAGAGAGAGAGGAGGATTGATAGATTGATAGCAGGCAGTGATTTGGACATCTTGTCCAGCTTAAGGCAGCACAGAAACCGAGCCCTGAAAGATAACAGATAAACTGAGAAAAAATACATTCTGGGTTGAAAGAAAAGCCAAGACACCTAGACATGACAGTGTCTTCATGTGACAAAATGCTTTGGTGGCTTTTCAAAGAATTTGATTTTCTCTCTCTCTCTTTTAACAGGGATATGGAAGCTTCTTTCTTCACAAGATCAAACACAAACATATACTGGCTAAGAACTATTTTTCTCAGATTCCAGTGCTGGCTTCATTTGTACGTCAAGATGACGAAGTAGAAGAGATCAGAAAAAAATACCGCACAGAGGTGCCACCTAAAATTATAGAAGCCCATGGGGCTAATACTTAAAGGGTCCAGAAATGTTAATTTGACAATGAACTTTTTATTTACTACTAAGAGTAATACAGAGGTCATATAATATGAAAATACAATTTGATCTTTTCTTGGTTTTAATTATTTCTTTGTTTTTCATAATATTACATTAATTATATTAAGAGGAAAACTTGCTACATAAATGTTAGGTGATTAGTGTAAAATTTTGAACTTCTATTTTGTTACTCAGAATAACGTTCAAGGAGAGTATTTTATTTTTATAATTTTTACATTAAATTAAATCAATTAAATGCATTAATGTTAAAATACAAATATCCAAGCAAAACCTTGACCTAACTTTCAGTAGAAAAATTTGTTCAAGGTAACAGACAATAATAGACATTAATTATAATAATTATATAGAATAATTAATAACTATCCATAGCTATAATTATAATAACTCTAATTAAAAATTAATATATTATAATTAGTAATATGAATAATATATAATATAGTAGCTATATATTAGAATTAATAAATAATAATCTGTAATAATAATAGGAGAGTAATTATCAAATGGATAGGAAGATGCATTATAGAGTCTCTTTCTTTAAAACATTTATAAAGAAGATTACATTTTTATATAGGGATTTAGTCTTTACCTTTTATTGTTGCCTTTTGCCTTTTCTCAATCCAAGAAAAGAAATGAAACTCTGAACAAACCTCATATTTGTATCCTACATTAGGACTCAAGCTGTGCAGCAGAGTTGCTCTCTGCTGGGGTGGAAGGCTCCAGTCTGTGGGCAGAGTAAGCTTCAACAAATCCACTCCACCCACTCCCTTCTTCAATATTGTGAAGGAATAACCTTTAGTTATTGAATGTCTGTGCATAAGTCTGGGAGGGATGATGCAGTCATGATGCATCCAGAGGTGGCACACCCCAAATGGCACAATTCAAGAAGTTGATTTAGGAAAGGACATTTTAGAAGGCATGAGCAATATGTCGGGAAACTAAAGGAATAGTATAGGAATCCAGGGCCAGAGTCAAATATGTTGAACCTAATTCAGTCTCCAACAAATTCAGGAAGGGAGAAGCATAAGGAGAGAGAGAGAGAGAGAGAGAGAGAGAGAGAGAGAGAGAGAGAGAGAGAGAGAGAGAGAGAGAGAGAGAGAGAGAGAGAGGAGAGAGAGAGAGTTAAATCCTTCCATAGCATATTCCAGGTATTTATTTCCTCTATCTAGGGCCCACTTCCTAGTTTCTATAACCTCTCAATGTCATCAGACTACAAGTCCATCAATGCATTGCACCGCTGAAGAGGTTAAAGCACTCCTGATTCAGTTGCATCCCAGATTCCCATCAGCTGGCAACCAGGACTTGAACATGTGATCCAAACCACAGCAGTCACTTTGGTGACAAAGACTTTGGCCAAGGAGAAGTCTCTCTTACACTGGAGAGGATTCATAAGGGAGAAGATAGCATGAAATACTTTAATGGAAAACTTAAGGCCAAGATAGAAAGTCAGAAAGCCTTTACGACAACAGTTAAGAAATCCCTTATCATCTCTACGTGTAGAACAATGTGGTGGAAGATGAAGTTTGGAGTTGGACTCTCAGGTTTGTAATGCTGTTGTCAACTAAACAGGACATCTGATAGATCTCAAACTGAGGAAACAAGGCATGGTCTGGTGTGAATTAGCCTCCATACTAAAGGAGTTATAAGATTATATCAAGCCAAATTTTTTTCATGAAACATAACGATTTTATGAATTGGTTTGAGATTTGGAATATTTCTAAATGCATCAACTGAAGCCTGGACTCAAATGTGGCCTTTCCCATTGAGCTCGAAATGCCAGAAGTTCATTGGAAAACATAAAAACTTAGGAAGATGGGTACCTTGAACTAGACCTTTCATATGTAGATATTTCCTAAAAGGTGTTTTTTTGTTTACATGTGTGTATGTGAGGGTGCAAGCGTGTGTGTGTGTGTGTGTGTGTGTGTGTGTGTGTGTGTGGTTGCGCATGTGCATTTTACATGTGGTGCCAGTGGCTGATGGTGGATTTCTTCCTCTATTGTTCTCTTTATTTACCAAGACAAGGTCTCTCACCTGAGCCCAGAGCACGTAGATTAGCTAGACTAGCTAGCCAGACTTACCTGTTTCTGCCTCCTAAATACTGGATTATAGGTTGTCCACTATACCCAATCAGCATTTATGTGGGTGCTGGGGATCCAAATTCTGTTCCTCCAGTTTACACAGCAATCTCTTTATCCACTGAGTCATCTATCCAGGCCCTTGAGAGGCTTTCTTCAGGCATAAAAAATGTCCCAGTGAGGCTGGTCTCAATGACACATACCTGTAACTCTAACATATAAGAAGCAGAGATCAGAAGATTGTAACTTTGAGATCAGCCTAGGTGACACAGCAAGTTCCAGACCAAGCTAGGCTCCACAGTGAGATCCTGCCAAAGACAGAAAACAAAAGAGAAGGTAGGGGAGAGATGAAGGACAGAGGACAGAAAGGGCTGTAGGCTTAGGGATGGATGGCCCCATAGTTTGGAGGTGACAGTAGGCATACAGAAATAGAATTTCATAAACTCATTTAGTGAAAATAATATGATCTCAAAGTCTAGAATTCATGGAGTGGAGGCTTAATTGTCAGGCAAAAGTGGTAGGTTTATAAGAAACCTGAAGGACTAAAAAAGCCCCCAATATTGATAGGTTGCATAGAAATTGAAACCCTTTTGTCTTACTATTTTGAATGTAAGCTATGGAAATTATGGAAGCTGCTATGGAAATTAATATGAAAGATTCTAAAAAAAATGAAAGTGTAGTGTCTCGTGCCTATATTCTTAGCATTCAGAAGCTAAGGTGGAGGATTATCATGAGTTGGAGGCTAGCTTGGTCTACACAATCAGTTCCAGAGCTGCAGAGTGAGGTCCTTTCTCAAAAATCAAATAAAAATAAAGAACTATCATATAACTCAGCAGTCCCATTTCTGGATATTTAGGATCTCAAAGAAATATTAGTATTTCCATGTTCCCTGACATGCCTTCTGCAACATCCAAAATTAAGGAACAATTTCGATGTTTATCAATGAGTGGAGTCTTATTCAGTTGTGAAAATGAATTTTGCAGAATCCAACAATATAGTCAGAAGATGCTATTCTAAGTGAAATTTCAGTCAGAAAAAGACAACAACAATAAAATCACATGATTCCAAAATAACCAAACTCCAGCACAGTGCAGAATTGCTGTTTGTCATGGGTTGGAAGAGGGAGTGTGGAGTTTAATCTGCTAATCGATGTCTACATTTCATTGCTGAAAGATAAATTCTAGATATTTGTCGTGCAGCTTTGTCCCTCTAGATAATATTGCAATATTGTAATCAGAAACTATACTAAGGCAGTAGATATTAAGCATTCTTACCAGAGTAAAATTAAAAAAAAAAAAAGAAGCCCTAGAGAGATCAATTTATCCCTGTTGGGATTTATAACTGTGATAATTTATAATTTATAGCATTGACAATCAAATTCATAGGAATTAAATGAGCAGCTAGATTAGTTCCCCAGGGCTGTCATAACAAATTGCCATGAACTTGTGGCTTAAAACAACAGGAACAAATTGCCTCACAATTATGGAGGCCTGAAGTATTAAATCAAGTTGTCAGCAAAGTTGTACTCTCTTGGGAATCTTTTATTTTTAAAATGTAGAGATCAAATTGAGGACTTTATGGATCTAGACACGTTCTCTTCCAGCGTACTCTACTCCCAGTCCCTTCTGAAATCCTTAAGGGACATCCTGTCATCTCTCTAGCTACCTTTGGTGACTTTCAGTACACCTTGGCTTCCTTAGCTGACCCATCCAGACATCTGCTGTGTGCTCATATTGCCTCTTCATTTTTCTTTTTTATCGGGACACTTGTTGTTTGATTTGTGGTCCACCCAGCTTACCCAGGATTATCTCATATCTATATCCTCTAGTTGCATCTGTAAGGAAAGATCCTTGATCAAAAATAAGGTTGCATTCACAGGGAAGTCTATACAGTCTTCTGCTCCATGTGGGATGATCATGGAAGACACACATAAAGAGATAAGGAAATTTCTCACAGGGGAAAGAATGTCACATGATTATCTGGTTACCAGCATTTTGTGGAATGGGAAAAGGCTGGTTGCATAAGTTGATAGAGATCCACACAGTAGCTAAAAGGTGACCAATTGCCAAGAAACATAGAACTAATATTAGAGAACTGAGAACAAGGAGTTATGGGGGAGATATTTCCCATGGTGTGTGCTGCAGGGATGGCCATTCACTGTGGAGACTACTGCTATTCAAGTGGACAAGATGGTTCTTCCCATGATATAAGGCAGCCTCTTCCCAATCTTCTTACTTCTTCAATACACCCACTTGCAAAGTGCTGCCCCCGCATGGATGAAACTTGTCTGCAGGTTTAACAGAGTGTGTAACAGTTTCTTTCAACAAGGTTGACTTCACTATCATCACAGCTGGGTGCCTCACAAGGAGATGATAATACTTCCCAGGAAAACCAGCAGGCCATTTGCTAGCAGGTACTGGATATGTTCCATTGTGGACTGCATGGAAATTTGTTCTCATGGAACAGATACTTTACATTGGTTTGACATCTGCCCATACCTAAGTCATGAACCTACAGAAAGCCCCACTCACCTTCACTGGTATCACGTATTACACCGCCTTCAGCAAAGGAACTCATTTTCTGGAGAAAGAAAGGAGACAGTGGGTTCATGCTCACAGAATGTACTGATTGTAAATTTCTCTACCAGTTACTTTCTCATTGATGTGAAAAAAAAAAAGTCTGACCAGAAGCAACTTAAGAAAGGCTTAAAATGGTTCTTTTGCCCTTTGTTTCCAGTCCATTCGAGTAGGGAAGGTATGGTGAGAAGGGAAAGGATGAGCAGGAAGAGGGCTGGGCTACAAAACCTCAAAATCTTCCTCCATTGACACTTCCTCCAGCAAGTCTCTACCTCATGAAGTTTTCACAATCTTCCCAAACACATCACCAACTGGTGACCAAGTGTTCAACACTTGAGGCAAAGGAGTCATTTTACATTGAAACTGCAACTCTATCCCTCAGGGTATCCAGCTTGGCAAAATAAAGTGAAATGAGCCAATCAAGAGCAGACTTGGCACCATCTAGGCAACAAAACTCTGGAGTGCTGCCCTTACAGGAGGCAGCGCATGCCTGGTACACACTCACCATGCATGGGATAGAGAAGGCGTTCTGTTTGCTGCTGTCTTTCTATCTTGACTTCAGAAAATGCAGCACTGAGAATAAGAAGGATCAAGTCAAGAGGGGCCTCTTCTGTTTTTATTTATTTTTAAATATATTTATTTATTCATTTTCAAGCATAGAAATGAAAGAGAGAGGAGAGAGAGAGAGAGTGAGAGCAAGAGAGAGAGCACCAGGGCCACCACCTTGTGGGTCTGGCTTAAATGGGTACTGGGGAACTGAATCCGGGGCCTTAGGCACTGGAGGCAAGTGTCTTAACTGCTGAGCCATCTCACCAGCCTTGCTTTTATTTATTTTTATCTTGACAATTGTATTCATTTATCTTATATTTTGATTGTATCTACCTACCATTACCCTCTCTTATCCCCCTCTCCGATGGAACCCCTTCTTCCCAACTCATCTTCCTCTTTCATGACTTTTGTTTGCTGCGATGACCCATTGAGTTTAATTAGGGTTGTTTACATGAACATGAGTACAGGGGGGGATATTTACTGGAGCATGGACAACATACCAGTGATTATACAACTGAAGAACATGTCTTCTCCACAGCAACCATTAATTGTCAATATCTGCTCAGGGAGGGTGTTGTTTTCTCCTCCGGGGGCACCTTTGGCCTCCGCAGAGGGAAAACAGAGAAGCAGTGAGAGCCGAAGCCAGCTGTCCGCTGTCCGCTGTCTCAGGGCTGGGGTCCACAGAGCTGGGGGGAATGGCGCAGGGGGGTCCGGTGGGACACAGAGGTGAGCAGAAGTGTATTGTATATCCATGTGGTTCTTTATTCAATTGGGGGAACTTACATTTTATAGGAAAAGGGGGTCAGGGGGATGGGGAATGGGGAAGAGAAAAGGAGATTGGTTGATGGGGGTGGTGAGTTGGCGGCCTGCACTGGGATAGGTGGGTATGAAAAACCTGAGAATACCTCATTTGGGGGCCTGAGTGGTGGGAAATACGTGATGCTAGCCACGGTCAGTGGGGATGGGTACAAGGAAGTTTCTCTGATACCCAATGCCAGTCATGCTGAGATGGAAATGCTGGTTTCTGTGGCTAGCCCATGGGGGTTGGGAGTCAGGGTTGATGGAGCCAGGAAACGCCTACAGAATTATCGGGATTTCACCTCACTCATACATCCTTAACCCTTTGTTCTCTGTGCCCTCAGTAGCAGCGCCAACAGGCAGTGCCCAACATTTCCCCCAATTGTTTTAAATATGGATCAGTGGCATAAGCATGTAGGGGGCTGGCCATGGGCAAAGGGGTCCCTATGGTACACAGGGAGTTAAAGGAGTGGGGAGAGGCAGGCAGGTCAAAGGAATAGGGAACCAATTGGTGGGGGCATAAAGAACATATAACACTTATTGGCATGAAAAATTATATTTCCCCCCCCCAAGCCCATGTCCCATATTTAGCAGTGATGAGGTATAGTTTTATTGGAGTCAGCAAGAAGTCGTCTTTGGAGTGATCCAAGCTGGGCCTGGGTGAGGTGGTCTGGGCGGCAGTGGGACCCAGGTGAGCACAGCATGCAGCTCCTGGAATTCTTGAGGCTTTGCAGGAGACCAGGAAGGATGAAAATTCTCTGAAGGCTCGGGCTGAGCTGGAAGGCTGCTTATATCTGTTGAAATAATTATAGCTAGACATTGGTAAATAGGGGCTGAAGGAATTCACATAGGGATTGGAATGTCCTTTGCGCCATAGCAAGGCTGTGGCCCTGATGTGATGCAGGTGGTTGCTGTGAGAGAAGCGTTGGAGAGGCACCTGACATCAGTGGGCCTGGAATTAAAATAAAGGAGATGCCCATCCTTGGCTAAAGGGCAGCAGTTTGAAGAGCCTGGGTGGAAAAATAGTTTGTTATTGAGAAAAAAATTTTTAAGAGTGAAGTTAATAGTAAGAGCAGTTAGCAAGGGACTGGGAGAAAATTGTAAAAGTAGCAGTTTGAGGCATTTGGTGGAGATCTGCAGAGAGAAGGCAAGTCCCCACTGAGGAGTAAAATTTGACCTGTATGAATAAAGCAGTTGGCATACATTAACAGTTCACCTTGGGCAGCTGTGAGGAAGAAGAAAATTGAATTTAGTAAGGCTGTTGAGAGAATTAACTTTTAAGGAGGCAAATTTTTTTTTTTTTTTTTTGGTTTAGTAAGGCTGTTGAAACAAGTTCGAGTAGAAATTTGTAGTTGGAATCTTATAGAGTTAGACCAATTTTCTGAGAATGAGCAAAACCATTGGGCAACCTGGTCTTTGATTGATTTATAAGTAGAGCATTCTCTGGGGGTATGTCCCCCCTTCGTTTTTGTAAACAAGCAGTAAAGGAAAAGATTTGCCTCACGGAGGCTGGACCTTGGAGACACCCAGGGCTGTATAGTAAAAGAGTTATCCCCCCTCAGAACGTGGAGGACAGACTGACAGCATAAATGCTATTGGAGCAAAGGTTAAAAGGGCTATTTTTTTTCTGAAGGGCCATATGGAGAGCATATAGTTTTTTATATTGAGGGGATTAGTTAGGGAGTTTTTGAAAGTAAATTTTGGGGGTTTGGTTTTTATTATTTTATAGAATTGAAGATGCTCCCTTGGTAAAGGCCACTGTTTAGCATGGGAGATTTTGAAGGTAAATAGCAGGGGGCCCCTGAGGCTCAGTGGGAGCCTGAGGCGTGGGCTGCATGGGACCCAGGTTTGGGATGCTTTTGCCCCTAGCTGACTGGGTTGGGCCAAAATGAATGTATAGCCTGAGGGTTTTTCAGCTGTTCGCCCGTGTACCCTGGCTGGAGGGTGCTTGGCCAAGCAAAGCTGAGGAGATGCCACTTGAGTAGGGGGCGAAAGAGCCCAAGAGGGCAGGGCGGGGCCAGGGGGGAGCGAGGGTACAGCCTCTGCTCCCTGTGTGTGCATCCAGCCAGTGCTTCAGGGAGGGCAGGGGAGAGCGCGAGTTTGATTTTAGGTTTCTCTGGCACCCTGGGTATAGATTCGGGCATGGGAGAGTTATCAGCGCTTCTGTCTAAAAGGCTGGGTGGCGTGTCTTTGAGGCTCTGTGGCTGGAACAGCACAGGTTTCTTTGGTACTATGGATGAAGGCAGAGGCAAAGCTGGATAGATAGGCCTGGGCATTGAGGGGTTAACAGCGTTTTCTCTGGAAAGGACGGTGGGCATGCCAGACTGTGGCTGGGGCCGCTTGGGCTTTAGCTCGGCTGGGAACCGCTGAACTGGTTGCGCAGCGGCACATATGACTATCTGTTTTAATTCTTCTATGGCATTTCTTAGAGACTGTATATGTGTCCTTGAGTCATCTTCAGGGGGGGGGACCTTTTTATTAGAATTGGCATACTTTTGTATTTTAGGGTCAGATTTTATTTCGGGTTGATTTAAGCATTGTTTTATCACTGCTAAAATTGGGAGAAAGGAAGGGGAGGTCTTTTTGTTTCTAGCTAGGTATTCTACTTGGCACCACATTTGTGAGTTGTAGGCGCTGTCTGGATTTACCCAAGGGGCAATCATAAGGGCTTCCTCCCAGAAGGAAGTAGTTTTTTTCTTGGACAGCTTAAGTCCTTGTAATTTTAGAAGTGCTTTTAATGCCTTGGCTGGAGAGTTGCTTTTTGGATGTGAAATTTCCCATGATAGCAAAAGATATAGAAACACCGAGATTGTTAGGTAACGTTCCCTCACTGACTGGCTGTAAGGGGGAGTCCCTAGCAGTTCAAGCGCCAGTAAAGGCTTTTATTGGGTCATTGTGTGGCCGATTTGATTCCAGATAGAGACTATGAAAAAATGGTCACTTGCCAACACCAGGGGGCTGTCGGGGTCAATCCTTCCAGCTAAAAGCCTTCCTTCTTTGCTGGAGAGTAGCCCCAGCTGAGAGGATTCAGTTGCTTTTTTGCCTCCGGAAAGTCCCTTGCGATGGCGTGGTCCGAAAACAAAGTAGGAAATGAGAGTTTGGAGTCGCGATCCCCGATTTTCCCTTATGAGGGGGAACTTACGTGTCCTGCAGAGGTGAATGCTGTTCATTCAGTCTGTGGGAGCCCCACGTTCAGGGCACCAAGATGTTGTTTCCTCCTCAGGGAGCGCCGTTGGCCTCCACAGAGGGAAAACAGAGAAGCGGTGGGAGCCGGAGCCAGCTGTCCACTGTCTGCTGTCTCAGGGCTGGGGTCCACAGAGCTGGAGGGATGGTGCAGGGGGGTCCTGCGGGACACAGAGGCGAGCAGATGTGTATTGTATATCCATGTGGTTCTTTATTCAATTGGGGGAATTTACATTTATAGGAAAAAGGGGGTCAGGGAGATGGGGAATGGAGAAGAGAAAAGGAGATTGGTTGATGGGGTGGTGAGTTGGCGGCCTGCACTGGGATAGGTGGGTACGAACAACCTGAGAGTACCTCATTTGGGGCCCTGAGTGGCAGGAAATACGTGATGCTAGCCACGGTCCGTGGGGATGGGTACAAGGAAGTTTCTCTGATACCCAATGCCATTCATGCTGAGATGGAAATGCTGGTTTCTGTGGCTAGCCCATGGGGGTTGGGAGTCAGGGTTGATGGAGCCAGGAAACGCCTACCGAATTATCGGGGTTTCACCTCACTCATATATCTTTAACCCTTTGTTCTCCGTGCCTTCAGTAGTAGCGCCAACAGGCAGTGCCCAACAGGAGGGGTATGACGTCACGAGCCGGACAGGTCCAATCTCATGCATGTCCTGATCAGGTACAGCTGCTGTGAGCATGAGTGCAATGACCATGGTCCTGTCATGCCAGAAGATAACCTTCCAAAACACTCCTGTCCCTGTTCTGGCTCACATATCATTTCCCCTTCCTCTTTTGGGATGTTCCCTGAGGCTTGAGTGATACAGATGTCATATATATGGCTGAATACTCAACACTTATTCTTAGCAGGCTGACCAGTTCAGAATGTGCAGACGTGCAGTAACTGCTGCCCACTGGGGGAAAAAGTTTTCTGTGACCAGAGTTGATAGCAGCACCAATCTTTGGACATAAATACAAAGACTTAGAAGAATTTTTATGGTATAGCATATCCATTCAGTAGTTTCCCCACGAGGGCCTGTGATCTCCCTGGGAATGGTCTTCAGACCAAGTTTACATTACAGGCAGGTAGCAGTTACCTTCTATTGCTGGGAGAAAACACCCAACCAGAAGGAGCTTATGGAAGGAAAGTGCTTGTTTGGGCTTACAGTTTTAAGGGGAAGTTTTATCATGGAAATTAGATCTAGTGGGACTGGACTAATAAACCTCTTAAGGCCTGATCCAATGACACACTTCCTCCAGAAGGCTCCACCAAAAAGACTTGGGGACCAAAGTCCCAAAGACTCTATCAGTTAGGTATTAAGGATGAAGCTTAGTCATAAACACATAAGGCCACTTGGGACATTTTACATTTAAACCACCACAAGGTGAATTCCATTCTATGGAGTGGACCTCAAATCCAATCAGAAAACAGTTGGTTACATTCGTAGCAGTCATGTTACTATTGCATCAGTTGGCACATTATGTCTGGCATGTATATATTGTAGCATGCAGTGTCCATAGTTGGATAAGACTATAGAGGCCTTTTCTCCCCAAGGAGACTTTGCTTCACCTTCTGGCCCTATGAAAGCTAGCCATCAGGAAGGAAGCTTCCAGGTCAGTTCCAGCTTGATTTATCTATGTCCTGCATCCCAAATTAGTGATGTCTCTAGTAGTAGTCTTGCCATCTAGATGTGGTGGGCAACCAAGAGCAGTGGCAATAGCCCATATCGTTTTAAGGATAACAGGGGCCTCCTTGGCCAACAGCTCCTAGGGAGGTGTCCCACACCTGACATGGGTTTTCATTTAATTGCCTATTTGCTGCTTCGACTACATGAAGAAGTACCCCTTCTTAGCCCTTCATTCTTAGACTCAGTAGCTTTGGAAGTCTTATTACCCAGGAGAAATTCCTTCAAGCAACACAGCAATATTTCTAGTGAACTAGTTTGCGACTCACAAAGCAATTCTTTAGAGACTCAGCTTAGTTGTTTCTCAAAAACATTATAAACAGGTTATAATGTTTATTACAGCCTGTTGAAGGCTACTGATATCTGAAAAAGAATATTTTTCACACTGGTTGTTATAGATTATTTTGTTGTCATCAAATTTTATAATCAGCTCCTAAAAATCTGAATGATAATCCAGGTGGCATGCTATGCTACTGAGGTATTGCAGCCTGCTGTTTTACTGGTTCCAAGAACTAATACAGGGGGAAATGCTATGTCATCACATCAAAGGCATTTTTGACAGCATTTCAGACTTTAAAACTATTAGACATTATAGATTGCAAAACTTTAAAATGGATTTAAATATTATATTGTTTCTGAATGTAATGTTAAAAAGTGTAGTCAAGAAAAGGTGCAATGGAATGCCTTGGAGAGAATTCTGATAATCTTCTTTACCAACATAAGTGTAATTCATTGCATAATTGAAATGTTTTTTGTATTATACATATATAAAATAAATAATATTAAATATCAATTAATGCTAATTTATGTTTTTAAAAAATATTTATTTATTTTGAAGCAGAGTAAGAGGCACAGAGAGAGAGGAGAGAGAATATGAGCATGTGAGAGCCTCCTACCACTGTGAACAAATTCCAGACGCATGCACCACTTTGTGCATCTGTAATGCCAATTTCAAAAACATATACTTGTTTTTTAGTCTTGACGAGTCAGAAGAAAGTATTTCCATAAATGTTATGCATTGATATAATCAGGAAAGGAAACACATACTCAGTCATGACCCTTTGAAATATGAATTGTTGGTGTTAATGTCAGAGTCAAGGTCTTCCTTTCATACCATCTTGTGCACAGCTGTTCGGGATGTTTGTGAAATAGAAGATGAATGTGAATTTCCTCAGTCTTCCATACAAAGCAGACTTAAAATACAGTCTCCACATTCACATGCTGAGAGTGATTGGCCCCAAAATCTAGAGAAGCTACATTTGTATATCATCTCAAAACAAGTTCAAAGCATATGAAAACTGAATTCATAAACATTTTATCATTGCCGGATCAAGTGACATGGTGAGAATGTAAACATGTGGCATGGAGAACTTACGTTGTGAACAATGTAGACAACTTTTGCAAAAATAGATTGGGGAGATCGCTCAGTGGGTAGTGTGAGGGCCTGACCTGAGCTCAGAGTCCCAGAACCTACAGAAAAGCCAGATGCAGTCGTGTATGCCTGGAATCCCAACACTCCTGTGGTGGGATGGGAGGCATAGACAGGAAGATCCTGCCACTTCAGAGGCCAGCTGGAAAGCACAGAGACCCCACTCCAGCAAGGCAAGGACTGACCTCTGCAAGCATGCTGGGACACACATGCACCCATGCACATGCACTCAGAACCATAAAAACATGCGTCACACATGCTAGACATCTATATATTTTCAGGATCTACACAAAATAGTTTTCTGGAATTTTGTATTTCATGTCAATATTCCATTTATATATTGATTTAGGTAGCAAAGTGATGAAAGGAGATTGAGGGCTTTTTTTCCTAATAGTTTGGCAAATGACTATCGTCATTTATACTTTGCTAAACTAGAATTTTCCCTGGTCTCCTTTTCTATCTTTACCTATTTGCTTCCACTCATTCTAGTCCTATGCATTCATTTCACTACCATGACGTTACACCTTGTAGCTACAATACAGTAAAATACCATCCATATGCTCAAGAAAATCAGCTAGTTTCACTAAAATTATGCTTTCTCCATGATTTCTCATTTGTAATGTGAGGTTAACAATACTCTAGCATCAGGATTGTAGAAAAGAGTATGTATGTAAAGTGTCTGGAACACAGTGTCTAATATGTGTTAATTGAATATTGGTTTCCTGTTTAAATGTTTATAACTGTTATTGTTTAACCTTCTAATAATTGTGACTTTCTTAATGAGTGTGTGGTTATTGGAATAATTAATTACTGACCTGTGGGTATTTTCTCAATTATCCTGTGTTCCCAGTTCTCATTTGTTATACCTTGCGTTACTCTTTCCTTTTATATATAAAGACAGGACTCTGCTTTGCAGAAAGTAAGTTTCTAGGTGCAGGAACTGTGAACAGTGACAGCCCATCCTTTAAAGTTGTGAAGTTTCCAAGTATCATAGAGATTATCATGTACTTCTAAGGCACTTCTTCAGAGAAAACTTCAAGTTCTCAAGAGCTTTATTTGTAAAAGGATTGTTCTGTCTCTCCTCCCACTCTGCTTGGCTTCCTGCTAATTCTTCTGTTTGGCAGCCTCCAATGGTCTTCCTAACCTGTATTTATCTTTCCCAAATTAGAGGCAGCTGGGCAATTTTAGGGAGACAACAACTCACTAATTGTCTCTTTTCTCATTCGCAAAGCCAGAAATTCTCTCAAACTTGAGGAGCCTGAATTGACATGAAGACAAGGAGCTGTAGTGTGGTCTTAAACTTTTCAGGCTTTACTATTTTACAATTATTATCTCATAATGTGAAAGTTAAAACTTCAATTATTTTAATAAATAAACATTGTATATTTTCCTTGCTCTATTTTATGTACCCACTTTTAAGTTGGCATGGATGAAACCATTTGGAAATGGCTTCTCATTGTAAGAAACTCTTGAATTTCTATTAGGCTCAGCAAGAACCTAGGAAAGGACTCATGAGTTGAAAAACCAAAAAGCCTTTTAGTTTACCTTACAATAAAGATTAAGGCCTGTTTTATATTAGCAATACATTTTTTAATTGTCTTCTATGGAGGGAATTCCAGAGATAGTAACTTTTTAGAATAAATCTAATGTCTTGCTATTTCTTTTCCAGATTTTATACTACATTGCTATGTGAGTATGTAATTAATTCATCTTTATCTGACTTTTGACCATCTTTTGCATGTTTCTTTTGAACAATTGTTACAGAAAAGCTTATGTAAGGGAAAATGTTAGACTGGTCAGGCTCTCTTCCTGGGGTGTGGGAGTGTGGAGGAGGAAAGTGGCCTCAAGTATTGACACATCACGACAATAATTGGCTTTCAAAACATGAACACACTGGGATAAAAGCTGTGAATAAGAAATAACAAAGCTGGGCATGGTGGCCTGTGCCTATAATCCCAGCACTTATCAGGATCATGAATTCCAGCGTAGTCTGGAATACATAGAAAGACATCTTCTCAGAGGGGGAAAAATAAAGACATAATAGTAAACTATTGTTCTTTTAATAATGGCTATGTTTTCCAAGACAAATTAGACAAGCTATGATCAGACAAATCATACAAGGATCTAATTTCTCTAATATATGGATCGCTGCAATTTTTATTTCTAGTGGATTAAATGCACATATGAAATTTTATGTTTGTTGTATTATTGTATTGGCCAATTAAATGTTTGCTGTGAAATACATAGATCCTAAATGATTAAGATCAATAGGTATTTGAAAAATATGCATATATGTGTAAGCAATATAAAGACCAAATAATAGAACATATTATATTTCACCTTAGAAAGTTCCTTTGCGGCCTCTTGACTGTCACTTACCATCTATCAGGGCCAAACATCTTTCTGATAGAACCATGAGAGGTTATCACTGCCGGCAGCTGATTCTTCCAGAGGACCCTTGGACCAGGGTTCTTTCACTCAACATAGTATTTTTGAACTTCACCGATGCTATTACATGTATTAACAGTTAATTATTTTGAAAGACACCTTGAATTTTTTTCCAGTTTGTTTATTATAAATAATATCATATGAATTTATTTTTACCAGGCATTTTCTAGACACATAGTTTTGTTTCTAATTTATATTAATTTCTAGCTAGGAAATTGATGGTCATGAGACGAGATGAATTTTGAACTTCACAAGGAAGTGTTAAAAGTTTTCCAGAGCAGTTTTGTTTTAGTAACAACAACCATGTTGAAAGTTTTATTTCTCTTTATCCTCACCAGTAGTGTGTGTAGTGTTGACACTTTTAGTTTAGTTATTTTAGTGATGTAGCATACCATTTGTCTTTTATTTGAATTCTCTGATGACCTGGAGTAACTTCTCATGTTCATAGTAACCATTCTTAGGTCGTCTGTTGGATTTTTTTCAGTCTTGTTTATTCACAAAGTCAGTTTTCCTCACTGAGGTACAAATGATCTTCATATATCTTGAGTATTGTCCTTTGTCAGATACAAGTATTTTTGGTATTTTTCCCAATTGGTAAGATTCTGCCTAACTTTAATGATGCTTTTTCATGAGTAGCCTTTTTCATTTGTTTAATTCCAGTTTATCATTTTTAAAAAAAATTATTTGAGAGAGACAGAGAGAAAGGCAGGCAAAAAGAGAGGGAGTATGGGTGTGTCAAGGCCTCCTGCTACTACAAACCGAACTCCAAATACATCTGTTTCACAATTGTACTAGGGAATCAAACCTGGATGGTCAATTTCTGAAAGCAAGTGTCATTAACAACTGATCTCGATTAGGTTTTTTTTTTTTTCTTTTAGTCAATGTTTCTTGTTTCCTTTTAAAGAAAATTTTACCTTCTCCAAGGTTGAAATGTTTGTGCTTTCTACTTGTCTGATAGATTTAGCTCTAAGTTTAGGTCCTTAATCTATTTTGCAATATTTTTCTTCATTGTATAAGAGAAACATCAGTGTTTCCTTTTAATATACCGATATCTAATTTATCTAATTGTTCTACCATTACTTGTTATAACGGATTTCTTTCTCCTTTGTGTTCTCTTGGGGTCTTTATTAGAATCCACTTACAATTTACATGGTTGCTTTCACAGCTCTCTGTTCCCATAATCTCTTTTCCTTGAGGAATCCAGCATTTTATTAGGCCTTAAAATAAGATAGGTTGTGTATCAGTTACTTTTTCATTGCTCTGACCGGCCAGATATCACTTCAGGAAGGAAAGTGTTTCTTTTGGGATACTTTCTACCATTCCATGGACAGCATGGCAGCAGGAAGTCAAGAAGAGGTGGTCACATCACAGCCAGAGTCAGCAGCAGACAGTGAACAGAAGTGGGGCCATGTTGGACATTGAGGTGACACATGTGCTATTATTAAAGTTAAATGTTGTGTATATCTCTGTGATGACTAGGTTTTGTTGTCAACTTGATCTTTTAAATTATCTTGGGTGGGTCTCTGAGGATGTTTACAGGAAGGCAGCCTCTCAGCAAGGGGCAGGATGTAAAGAAGCTGGAAGTAAACATCCTTTCCTGTGTGGGCAGTGCAGGAAGGAAATTTCAGAGACTCAGGAAGCCATTAAGTCTGGGATAGGGTTGTAAGACCCCACCCTAAGGCTATATAAAGGGGAAGAAATTCTCTTTGGCCTTCCTGCCTATTTGCTAGTGTGTGTGTGTGGTGTAGGTGGTGGGTTTTTCTCTCTGCTTGGACCTGTAAAAGGGGAGTAGCCTCTTTTGCATTCTGGAACTTCCCCTGTATCTATAGCTACAAATAAATTATTTCCTCCCATAAACTGTACCTGGTTTGGAGATTCATCCCAGTGGCGTGTGACTGACTATAACAATCTCTTTCTAATAACTCTGCAAATGTGTGTCATCTGCTTTACAAGCCAGACAGGAACAGTCTCAGATCATATCGGATGTTACGATGCCATTCGACGAACAATTCTGGGGATGGAGCTTAAGTTTTCCATGGTGGACATCAACCCAACACCGTCTACCCTGGACCGCTCTACACTGGACACCCTATATGGAACACTCCCTACTTCTTGGAGAGGCTACCCCCATTTTCTGCCTCACAACATCAAGCAGGACAGATCTTGACAATATGATGTATGATTGAAGGGTCTCTCTTGGGTCTTATGTAGGGACCCTGCCCTCTCTGAGAGATACCCCTACTGCCATAAGTTCATGTCTCATCCAGCAGGAAATAGATAAGAGACTTCATCATCTACATCCCCCAGCAAGAGTTGGGGTATCCTTAAGAGAGGGGGGAAATATGGGCATTTAGGAGAGAGACTATCAGTCCCTGCCCAGGATGGCGAAAGACTACACTGCCCCTTTATAAAACAAAAAGGGAGAGCTGTTGGACATTGGGACCCAGTGTTAAAGTGGTAGAGGTAAAGAGCTGGCCCAGGCCTCACCGACCCAGGGCTGAAAATGGTAGAGGTTAAGAGCTGACCCAGAAAGGCCGCTCCCTCCTGCACCCTGGGCAGCCAAAGGTCTCGTTCACATGCTCTCAGCTTCAGCATACTCTCCCAAGCTCCTGACAGCTTACTATGCCTGGACCAGCCCAGGCATAGGCCTCAGTTTACCGTCTCTGACCACCTAACCAGACATCATAGGACCCAACTATGAGGAAGTCTGGTGGGTCAGCATGGAAAGTCCCTCAGGCTAACAAGGCATTCACAGACAACCCTGCCCCAGCCAATCCATAAAGGACTCGCAGCCCTCTACCAACCAAGCCCTCCCTGACCCGTTCCCTGCCCCATCTTCTACCTCTTGCTTATAAGCTGCATTCTCTGTTGAATAAATGAGATGTTCACCGAAGCTGTCTCCCGGGTGTTTCCTCCTGTCTACTCACAGCCACCCAAGACCCTGTTTCCCAAGCCTCAAGGATAAACAGGGGTGCTGGTGCACAACGGCCCCCCTGGGAGTCTGCAGACCCTGTGGGCCAGGGTATACAGCCCCAAGGCCTGCCCTCAGTGACCCACTTCCTTCAGCAATGCTACACTCTAAAGGATCTGCAACCTTCGCAGTGCTGCCAGCCAGGGAGCCAGTGTTCAAACACATGAGCCTATGTGGGATTAAACTCCAACAGTATGTGGTCTCTGACTTTTACTTTCTTATCAGAATTGTTCTCACAATTCATGGTTCCATAAATTTCTATGTAACTTTAAGAATTAACTCACTGATTAGAATACACTGAAGAAAAAATGTTGCTAAAAGTATACTAAAAAAAAAGGTACATGTGGCCAAACAAACAAACAAAAAACAACCAACCAAACAAAAAAAGATGAAGTGATGGAGAAATTTCTTCTGGGTCCTTGAAAACTGACGTTGCTCATTCTATTTATGGGACTCTTGGTTCTCTGATGGTGAATGCTAACGCTGCCTGTATGGGACAAGGGTCTAATGTCCACTAGAGCTGTCTTTAGTTTTCCATCTTTACATGCTGGCGCCCTCTGCTGGCCACACTTAGCTTTGCAGTCTATGGGCTAGGCAGGTTCTCATCCTCAGAAGACTCCCACAGCTCCTATACCCCCATGTTGGCTGATGCTCTAACTGAAGGCTGTCTCCCAATTATATTGGGAATGTAAGAAGAAGCCCCAGCAGTAAGATCTACACAGGCAAAGCCCTATCTTCATAGTTCCCAGACCTTTAAGTGCCAATCACCCCGTGAAGCAATAGAGCTGTGGGTGTCAAGCAAATCCTTGGAGCTTCGGTTTGGGGCTCTAACAGAAATGACTGCACAAAGGTAGCTGCAGAGTTTACCTGAATTCTGGTTGATCACTGTCAGGCTCCAGAGTTACCCTCACTTGATGACATCTGTCCAGCCACCAAAGGAAAGGCTACCTTCCCTGTGCGTCTCACTCCTGAGCCAAAAACCTCTTGCCATGTACACATTTTAGGATTGTCAATGTCTATTCTTCCCACTCGACACAAATTTGAGTCTTTCATTTAAAAAACAAAAATTATATTGAATATACAACATATTAAAATAAATAGTTGGCTATAGCTAAATCAATGAGAATGAGAATGAATACATGTAATACCAAAACAGAAAAGGAGGCTCTTGGCCAGGAGGAAGGGGGTTAGCAAGAGGGGACACGGGTGGGGGAGGGGATGTATAAGAGCAAAGTATAAAAAGTTTGATGAGCTTGCACTCTGGGATCCCCTGACCCAGGGCAAGGCCAGGTGAGGGAGCTGTGCCTTGGATCCCACCAGTCAAATGAAACCTACAAGAATGTGAGGAGACAAACAGGAGACCAATGACCCCAGCAAGTCTGATAACCAATGAAAATTCAATGGAGACAGACACCAACAATACCCAACACAACCCAGGGCAAAGGTCCAGAAATACTTAAGATCTCAACAACAAAGCAGACTTAAATTTCACCCACTATGACTCAGGGAACTGGGCAGAAGATGGGGCAGAAAGAATGTAAAAGCCACGGTGGGGGAGAATATCCAGAGACATTGCCCCCTCAGCAACAATACAGAAAGGGGGAAGAAAAAAACACCTGGCTACCTCTGGTGCAGTTCATACCCCCTAACCTATGGACAGATCCAGTATGCCCAATGAGGAGGGTCCCCAGTGGGTAGGGGACAGAGAATAAGGAAACAGGGACACCTTCACAAGATTTGCTCATACAATGTATATACTTATTCATAATAAAGATATTTAAAAAGTTTGATGAGATGTGTGTTCAGGAACATGCCATCATAAAACCATTACTTTGTATGGAAACAAAAAGTTAAAACACAATTGTTAAATGTCTTTTATTTACATGACTGTATGCACATTATCTTCCTCAGAGTCAAATATAAACTAAAGATGCACTTCTGTGAAGGAAAACTTGAAGCAAGTTTTAGTTCATATGCAATTAAAGGTAAAATGTGTAATTTAATTTTTCTTATAAAATGGCTTCTTTTAAAATAATTTGTAAATATTCTTGACCGAATTTATTAGATTTTTTGAACTATTCAATTAAAGAAATGAGTGTTGACTCAAATTAAATTTATTTCAGAAGTTTGCTCATGTATAAAATCCAGACGAGAAATGCGTTTAAATTTTAATATTACAGCACTCTGAGAAATCGGATGTTGAGTCCCCCTGCTGTTCAGTCTTCTCTCTGGTCCATTGACTTATTCTAATACTGCATGTGGGAGAGGCTGAACATGCCTCAGACAAACTCATACCCATTGGAAAAGATCAGTCATACCGTGGGAAGGCAGTGCACCACTGAGCAGTGTTCAGGAATTTCACTTCCCAGAATTCCTCAGGAAAATAAATGCAACCACATTTCACCCATGTAGAGACAGGATGCCAAAGAGAACTTTTTTATTTTAATGTATGAGTGAAAACTCATGCGTGGTTAAGATTTTTTTCATATCATTTTAGTTTTAATTATTGGGAACTTCTATAGGTTGACTCCTATATCTTTTGACATGCCCTTAATCAATTGTCTCCGCCTTTCTGTCCTCTCCTCTCTCCACATGGTAGATGGCAGGATAACACTGAGGAAGGTAGACATGAGTCTTGAGGGTTAGAAATGTTCATAGAGGGATGATTTTAGAGTGGGGCTATTGAGCTATTTCTTCCTTTGATATAAATTAGGTTTTGATATTGCATCACAGCTGTGTTAGCCAAAATCATGGGCAGCTGACAATTGAAGTCAGGATTCCTATAAAGTGAGATCACTTTTCCCTCAACTTTGCCCTTCCTGATCAAGCACCACCAGGGGAAGTTCATAGAATGATCATCTTCTGGGGTTTTGAGGGATTGCACAAGCTCTGGGGTATTCTGGTTGAATACTTTTCCTTTTGTTTGGGCAAGAACTGATGGCTAATCTCTTTAAGAACAAAACTGGAGGAGATGGTATATGATCAGTGGCTTTCTGCTTAGTAACCCTTTCTGAGGTTTCACACTTCCCTGTAACCTATTACTGACTCTTCCTTTCCTGTTTTTTGGCAGCTCACATACCCCCAGGTTGGCTAATGTTCTAATTGGAGGCTGTCTCCCAATTGCATTGGGAATGTCAGAAGCAGCCATAGCACTAAGATCTTTACAGGCAAAATCCCTATCTTCATAGTTCCCAGACCTTTAAGTGTCAATCACTCTGTTGAAGCCATGGAGCTATGAGTGTCAACCAGATCATTGAAGCTTTGGTTTGGGGATCTAAGGAGAAAATAGATTTGTTGCTATGTAGGTCCTTATTGTATTTGGGGGAAACACATAACTTGTCTGCGTTTCACAACCAGAGGGAAATTTTAACTCAGGAATTAATCATACTTGAAATTTTAATCACATTTGCTTGAGATCCTATTTAGATGAAACTTTAGGGCTCATACTGGAATGACTTAAGACGAGTGATTCTTGGGATGGGACAGAGTAAGTACATGAAGGCTAATGTCCTAAAGTGGAATGCTATGGACTGAGTTATGTCTTTCCTTAATTTTTATGTAGACTCTCCAACGTGATGATGCTTGTAGAGAGGTTCTCCAAGGAGGTAATTAAGGTGAAATAGATCAAATGGCGGAGCTTAATGCAATAGTGTTGAGTCCAGAAAGAGAGGAGGCACCAGTGCTCTCTCTCCACCATCAAAGATAAATTGGCAACTTGACCAGACTTTACAGCTTCCACAATTTAGAGGAAAATAAAAGCCCCCTCTTTAAAACATGCTATGGTCAGCTTAACTTGATATTTAGAGATAAATTTTGAAAGATGTTTCACCTAAGTTTTAGTCTTTGAGTTCTCCCATGTTCTCCAAGGCTCTTAGATTTATAGTTGGATGTCTGTCATTCATTTTGGAAAATTATTACCATTACCCCATTAAACATTTCTTTTATCTATCTCTATTCTCTTTCTGATACTTCAGTTGGCTCCATATAAAACTCTGGTGTGATAGTACAGTTCTTGCACGCTTGATTGTGGTTTGTCCCTGTGATTTTGTTTTCTCTTTGCTCTTATGTATAAGTCACTCTCTACACCTCCAGATCTGTCTTCAAAATCAATTTCCACAACTATGTCATCTAATGGTCATCCATTTGAAGGTGTATATCTCAGTTATTGTATCTAATAGGTCTAGTTTCCATTGATTCTTAAAGTTCTTACATCTTTTCTCAACTTTATATGTAATTTTATCTATTATTTGCTTTTTCACTTAAAGCTTTTAACACTTTAATCATAATTATTTTAAATTCCCTGGCTGAGAGTTCTAACATTTGAGATTTATTTTCTCCCAGTTTCCTCTTCTCTTGAAAGTATGTTTTGTTTGCTTTTCCTCGACTCATAACTTTCTCTTGAATGTTGGGTATGCTCTTTATCAGGATGAAAACTGGTGTTAGATCTTATTATACCATTTAGGAATGAGGATGTCTTTTCTTTCTGTAAGACTTGCAGGTGTGAGGATTTGGTGAGTGTGATTAGAAATTGGACTGTGACAGAGGCTTGTTGCTCTGATAATCCTCAGTGTACCACAAACATCCATGTCTCTGGTGACCAGGGTATGGCCTACTTCCCTAGATGTTATTTTCTCAGTGTGCATTGCTCTTACACTTGGGTCTTTCTCCTTCATCGAGCCCCAGAGAGGATCTATATTTCCTAGCTGTTATAGCTGTATTTACTGACATTTTTACATGGCTCTTGTGAACCTGGTGGTGTGAGAGGAATAGGCATGCTCTGATTAAGCATATGTCTCTAGCACAAGTAAGACCTTGGGTCTCAGAAATGTGGTTTTCAAAGGTGTCCTTCTCTTCCTCCAGCTTTAGTGCTGACTTGTGGCAGTTATCTTCTCGTTGCTGGGACAAAACATGGGACCAGAAGCAGTTCATGGGAGGAAAAGATATTTTCCAGCTGACAGTTTTGAGGGGAAGTTTCATCATCATTTGAGTGGAAAAACACACCAGGCTTGAGCAGGAAGCATGGGTCATGTCCACATCAGCAGTAGAGAGGAAGTAGTCTGAGTACTGGGTTTGTAGCTAGGCTGAATTAATACAGAGCCTGCTGCTCCCAGCTACACACCTCTTGTAGCAAAGCTCTTCCACCCGAAGGCCCCGCAATGTTCCCAAATTGTCTCCAGCTAGGGACTAAGTATTCAAACACATCAGCTGATTGGGGAGGTTGTATAGCAAATTTGTAAGAATTGAAACATTCCCTCCAGAAGGAAGAAGGGAGTTAGTAGGTCAATAAGTCTGGGGAATGGTTGTGAGATCCTTTCCCTAAGGTTATATAAAGGTTAAACAACTGCTTGGGGAAGGACTCTCAGACCTGCCAAGCCTCTTGAACGTCTTGCAGTGTGTTCAAGATGTTCAGACCATCCAAGCTGTCTGAGGGTCATGCGGTATGCTCCAGTGCGCAAGAGATGAAGTTTCCATGAGGAGTTGCCTGTGCTGGGGTGCACTTACTAGGGGGAATAGACATGCATTGGATTTCAGCAGGGAAAAATGTTTCATGTGACAGGGGGGTCATTTCATTCAAACCACCACAACATTTTCACAGATATACCTGTTCGTACCATAAAGATGGAACTTTCCTCCCTATCCTGCATCCCTCCAGCTACTGTGAGTCAGTATTTCATTGATGTGTTTGCTTCTTTCTTCTGCAGATCATGGACAACATTAAGTTTACACTCAGGCTGCCCTTCTTTCAGCCTGCTCCAAACGTATGGTGGGTTTAATGATGATGGCACAATCCAGTGGGTATGAGGTTCCTTTAATAGACAACATTGACTCAGGGATCTCCATCCTTCTGGCCACACTTTCTCAGAACTGAATTGTGGTCCGAGACTCCCCATCCCATTCTTTTCCTGTCTGTTCATATATGTCAAAAACCGTCTCTAGTCTATCCTGACATTCCTGATCTTTCTTTTTGATTTGCATGGGGTGTTTCCCCTGATCAATCACACAGAATCCTAAATTAACAGAAATGTGTGCATATGCCATCTAGATATTAGGATCTTCAAAAACTAACCTTCACATTCAGCATAATCAGCTAAATTAGGTTTTTTTGTAGGTCACCCTTTCAATTAAATAAACATATTAGCATAATGTTTTAGAATGTAATAAGCTGTTCAATTTTAAGTATAGACTATATTTCATAAAATTACTGAAAACAGTAAATGCAAATTTCCAATGATCTAGGGACTAAGAAAATCAGCACTAATTTAATTAATATAATTCATGCTTTGGAGAGATTACAAAAACAGCAGTATATAAATGTATACGTTGTTCATCAATTAAACATTTAATAAGGTACTTCATGTAACTAAAATTATAATTTATTCATAAAGAGCATGAAGAAAGACATAAGAATCCTTGACTAGGTCAGTGCACATGCATATGTCAGAGAGATAGTCAGGCTTTGTGAATAATTAACAAAGAATTATCTACGAAAAGGCAGAAATCACTGTTATCATCAGTATATGTTATGATTAACTTTCTTATGTATTAAATAAAAGAAATATGTATTATAAGCAAGTCACTCATCAGGTATTAGTATTTTTATGTATTGTTAATAGAATATGATAAATAGTAAACATTTTAAGATGAAACATAAATGAATATAATTGGAATGACTTCAGTGTATAATTAACTAATAATACTAAATGTATGTGATATTTTATACTTAAATAGAAACATAATTGTATAACATCATATGTCTTGGTTATAAAAAATCTAAATGATTTCACATTAAATTTGCATCTGCATCAGGTTTTATTTGCGGTAACTATAATGATGAGCACTTCTTTCTCTTTGGTGTGTGAAGGTTCTCTTCATGCAAACTAAACATGCTTTCTAAAGATAAACACTGAGAAAAATCAAAAAGAAATATATTATTTTAAGAATTGCAGTTCCAGCCTTTATATTTTTTTCTTGTTTGCTTTGCTTATACTTTTGCTGATAGTTTAAGGGCATTGGGATTAAAATTATGAAAGGAAAATTATCATTCTCATTAACCGTCATCTCTGATATATCTAATTTTAGAGCATCTTTCTTCATATTTGGCTCACATTCACATAAGGCAGTGGAAAACAAATAGTGTTGTTTAGGATGGTGCTAAATTGCTTTTATTACTAGTTAGTGGAGAGTTCTCAAAAAATTATTTGTCATCTACCCTTAGGGTTTTAAAATATTACTTATTTCTTTTTATTTACTCCTTTCTTTCTTTCTCATGGAAGATGTTATTATTCCTGGAGGAATGTGCCATATGCAAGTCTTAATGGTACAGGGCATCGTAACACAAAGAATTTTATGAACAGAGAAAGAGAAATAGAATCCACTTAATTTTGGGAAAGAGTACAGAAGACCTTTGGGAGTATGAGAAGTTGCTTCCTTTTAAACCACTCTTGGTCCTGCGTCTCATGGAATCCTTCTGTGCATTCATACATACACTGTCATACATTCCACACTGAAGATTGCTTGTGTTTCCTCCTTTCTTGTTCAATTACTGGCCTTTGGTTGCTTTTGTATCAAAATTCTAACTTCTAAAAAAAAATTTGAGCTTGGAACTCCATAGTACAGTCAGAGAAGTCATGAGAAAATACGTAACTTCATGGTTCAGGAAACTGGAAATGCAACGTGGGGAAAATTGTGGTGGGTGGATCATGACAGAGAAAGAAGGACCTCAGAAATGTCTATGAGTTGAAAATAAACAAATGAAAATGCGGCTTAATTTTCTAGGCATATTTAAGAAAACTCACCCAGAAGGTATGCAGAAGCATGGAACTGCCTCAGTCTGTGAGTTTTAAGAATGGGGATCAGAGAGGTTTAAGCAGGTGTGGGAGAAGACTCCGGGCTGGGTGGAGGTGGGGGCAGTTCTAGGAACTAAGCAGGCCGCAGAGAGGTGCATTGTAAATCCAGCACATAGTGCCTGCCTGGTAACATACCCACAAATCTACCTGTTGTCTTCTCTAAACTTAACCCTGGAGGCCGGGCCACCTGATCCAGCCCTGTGGCCCCATCCAATCTGGTATTTCTGTGGTCTGCTGCTCATCACTTCATAGTTTACGTACCTGACCACAGGTTTTTCTTCTGTTATTTTTTTGCTGGGATGACCTCTCAATTGTGCTTGGTGTTACCTGTGGCCTTAAATTTTTGCAGGAGTGGGGAAAGGAACAAGCAGTTAAACTAACAAAAAACCCATAATCCTGTCATTTGGGAAGCTGAGATTCCTGGTCTGTTATGGGTTCCAGGTCAGCCTGAGCCCCAGGGAGACCCTGTCCCCAAGAAAGCCAGAAGGAAAAGAAACAAAAGGCACTATAAATCAAGAAATATCAACAGCAACGAAACTCAATCCCAAAACACATCAATGATTTTATATAAGTGGGCTAGGTTTGCCTTCTTTCCCTCCTTGGGATTCTTATTTAGTAACCTTCCTTGCTATGGTGAGGCAGAATAGGAAAAACCTAGTTTATTTAGGCAGTTCTGTCAGGAACTGAATCCCAGAGAATCAAGACATGCCATCTCATCCTGGCACAAGAATTAAAACTGGCAGGACTAGAATTAGCATCTGACCAAGACTGAGCTACAGCGTCCCCTGCTGTCCACAATCCAGCGCTATGACCCCAGCCCACAGGAGACAACACACAGGGTGCTTGGCAAGAGGTGTCCTGAGTCATCCCTCCTGTTCTTCCTGGCACACTCTCACAATAAGCCCTCTATAAATCTCCCTCCCTGAGGCAGACTGTTCAGAAGAATATCTAAATAATATGAGGCCAAGTTTGTTTTCTCAGCACAAGTAATTTCTGAAATCCCTACTTCACTATTCTTCATTCTGGCTATTAAAATTCATAGCAGCAACTTTGTGGACACACTGGATCTATGTGGGCTGGAGGTAAATTTAGGCCTTAATGGAGGATGTCACTCACAAGGCAAGATAATTTCAGGATGGTCTCTTTGCATTTGAATTTTAAAGCACTAAGGCAGGAAGAAGGAAATGTTGCTAGTGCAAATTTATGTATGGATATGGCTTTTGAGAGGTATCTTTAGAATCAGCATATGGATCACAGAGCTCCTATAATAAGCTTAGATAATGAAAGATGGTTTATTTTTATTTCAGGTTATTTGTAAAGATGAATTTATAAATTATAATACCCCAAAGAGTCAAAGCTATATTTCCATGGAAAGGGGGCAAGCATGAAATACAAAGGCCTGAAGCCAGTTTTCTGCTACCAAACTTAAAGTTATAGCACAGTCTCCTTTGGCTCTGTGGGAAAACAATATAAAATAGACACATTATAAACAATGGCTATAATCTGAAATATTACTTTGTTTTTATTGTATGCTACCTTCTAGGCCAGATGACAGTAATGCTACAAAGTTAATCTAGACAATACATGTGTAGAAAATATGGTTAGTCAATGTAGAAAATGGTAAGATTATCTGAGCGACATAGTCAAAGATTATTTTTTTCTATACATTTAAGACTCTTTCTCATCATAATTACCTCCCCCCATGGGCATGTGGCTTAGTTGGGGAGTTGCAGTGCACATCAAATCCCTGTTCATCCACGGAGCTGGGTGAACAGAGCCTTGAAAGAACTCTCGGGATGCTGCCGCAGTGGACAGATCGTTTATTGTATGTAGAAAAGTCATTTATATAGAGGAGAAGCCAGAGGAAAAATCAGAGGCAGGGTCATCAGTACGGGGATTGGTAGGGGCAGGGTGGTCTGTGGACGTCTCATGAATGGATTGGCAGGGGCCAGTAACCTGTGGATGCCTAGTTTGCATAGATAAACTGAGGGAGCTTTCTATGTGATTCTAGACATATACTGGATGGTGATGGCTGCAGAGGAACTCTAACCTTAGACTTATTGCCCAGGTTTGTTATTACAGCTGGGTGAGTTTAGGCCTTGAATTGCCTGCTTATCTCAGGGCTCACTGTGGCCTGCTTGGAGGGCTGGAGGGTCCAGGATATGCTTGAGATAATCGGGGTCCCAGGCTCGCCTCGACTTCCTTTAACAGAAGGAGACAGTGGGATGACTTCCAGTCTCAGCAAATAATCCTATATCCTCCATGTCTCTTAGCAGGGTCCCACAGGCATGCATTTAGGTTGAGCCCAAAGAAATTTCAATAACTTATCATTTAGAGACTCTGAACGACCTTGCCATATTACTCAAATTAATATTACTTGAAACACAACAGGTATAACAATTATGATTACATTCTGCTATGATTAGCAAATACCTAAATACCAAAATAAATATAGTGGCTTAAGCAAGATACTTTCCTTCATCTAAGAGTTTGGAGATGGGCAGTCTAGCATATGAAGGATGGTTTGGCTTCAAGAACTCATCTTGAACATGGGCTCTAACCAGTGTGACTCATGTCCCTATGGCTCAAGATGGCAGGTAGAGAGCCAACCATCTTGTTTCAGTTCGTGTTGAGATGCTAGATGTAGCAGCTTCCTTGTAAAGATCTCTCTATGTTGCCACTCATCTCCTCAACATCAAAAAAAAACTAGATACAAGGAATGCAGAATGGAGTATGAACTTGATTCTGAAGGATGAAATGTTTCACTAGAATTGGGAGCTCTAGACAATGGGAGAAAGAACTAATTGTTATTAACTAATGACTGATACTGTTGGCCATAAGGTTGCATATCATTTTTATTGTTGTGTACACTAATTTCTATACTCACTGCTTCCTATGTTTCTCTACTCTGTGGAGGAAGAGCATGTGTTTAGGATCTTTGAGAGAAAGGGACTCTGTGGGGAACTTGGAGGTGATGGAACTGTTCAGCTTTAGAACCATGGCATTGGACATGTAACAATGTGAAAGTCCAAAGCTCTATACCACAAAGAAGAATTTTACTACATGTTAATAAAGTCAGTCAAGATATGGAGGAAACTCTAAATAAGAGGCAGAGTGACATGCGAGAACTCAACATCATTTCAACTGTTTGAGCAGATAGTGAAAAATTAGATTTCAACATAAAAATATAAAAGCAGCACAAAATTTCTTTAGGAGGTACTTGAATATAGCCATGTAAAGTCTCTTGATTTGTGTGATTTCTATATGGCTCTGATTTACCAAGCTCTTGCTTTGTTTATTCAGTTGTATGTTTCTTTGGGTAGTATGGGGATGCTATTCAAGATTATTGTAGTTAGTGTAGTCCTACACCTCATTTAAGAGACACCATTTGTGATGGTTATGTTTTGTTGTCAACTTGATCTTTTTAATTATCATGAGTGGGTCTCTGAGGATGTTTACAGGAAGGCAGCCTCTCAGTAGGGGGCAGATGTAAGGAAGCTCAGAGAAGCTGAAAGTAAACATCCTTTCCAGTGTCGGCCATGCAGGAAGGAAATTCCAGAGACTCTGGAAGCCATTAAGTCTGGGGAAGGGTTGTAAGACCCCTCCCTAAGGCTATATAAAGGGGAAGAAATGCTCTCCTTGGTCCTCCTGCCTGTTCCCTGTTCCATGTATATGGTGTATGTGGTGGGTTTTTCTCTCTGCTCAGACCTGTGAAAGGGGAGCAGCCTCTTTTGCATTCTGGAACTTCCCCTGTATCGATAGCTGCAAATAAATACTTTCCTCCCCCAAATTGTGCCTGGTTTGAAGATTCAGCCAAGTGGTGTGTGGCTGACTACCATTGCATCAGACAAATGAGGGGAGTGAAGCTATCTAGGTCTGTAAGTAGCTGTGCAAGTGTATTACTCAATGGTGACCAATGCTCACCTCTGGTCAGGCGGCAGTGTGGCTAATGTGAAATGCATATGTGTTGTCTTCAGAGGTCAACTGCCACTCAATGTCTGTGGGAGGGAAGCACATTCTGATTTGGCAAAAGCATCAAGAATGGTGCTTATTTATGTAAACTTTCTCAGATTATATGTTGGAAAATAACCCATTTAAAACACAAACACACCAAACGAGTCCCATATTCTTGTCTCTTTTCCTTCTCTGCTTCCTATATTCCTTTTTTTCTACCTCCTGAGGTAGCCAATGTAGAAGGGCAGTGTAGATATATTTAATAATTGTACAATAATTTTATATGCTTCTTGTTTTTAACGTTAAAAACAACAAAGTGAAACAAAACCAATTAAATGTGTTTGGAATTTACTGGAAAATAATCTAATAATTTCACACACTGAAATAAAAACACAAGCTTTCTAATAATTATAATGACATTTTAAATATGTGAAACATCATTCTGTTTCATCTTAAACTGAGTCATTTAATGATCAAAACAATTCTAGAAGCTTATACTATTATTAATTGATTTTGCAAAGAAATTTAGGCTTAAAGGGGTTATAATGCTGCCTTACCTGAAAAGCTTTCTTTCTTTAGAGCCATGCTTTCCACCATGATATTGCATAAGACAAAATCCTTCAGGGTAGAGCTGACAAGAAGAAAAATACAGAATGCCCAGTAATACTTGAATATTTATTTGCTGTGTTTATTTTTTGTTAAATCTAGTAACTCTACTATAGGACTTGATGTGCTGAGGTTCATGAAGTCAAAAGTAGAGAGGAGAACAGAACTCTCACTAGATTCGAACCAGAAAAATTATTCATATTATGCATATATTTTAATAAGTTTTCTTCACCCTCCTTCATGCTTTTCACTCTCAAATAGAGTGAAGCAGAACAAAACTGAGCAGAGCATGGTGAATTCATTAACAGTATTTTAATTTCACTTTTGTCTATGCTAATCTCTATTAATAATTTATCTCATTATCATGATCATGGCAAGACAAGCTCCAACCAACTTGCAAAGCCTCCAAGGACAACGGCAGAGCTCCTGCTTCCTAGATTCTCTAATGTCCTTGGATAAGTGTGCTTCATTTTTAAATACATTTAGGACATCTACACATGCTGGTCCTTCTAACTCAGTGGCCAGGAAAGCTAACTCTTCGCACGAGGTCTCTGTTGAGGAGGTGTGTTCAGATCTCTTCTGCAGTCAAGTAGAATTTGTATCTTGCACTTGGCAAGGCAGGCACCAAGAAAAGCATCCTTGGGCCACAAGGTCAGGGAGCCAGAGGGAGTGAAAGAGAGATTGGATGAGAGGTGGGAGGGAGGAACAGAAATGCAGAGGTGACCCTCTGGATGTCCTCTAAGAAGGAAAAAGTTTAGGCTTGTCTTCTCTAATATCCTTCCCAGGCCAGGGACAGCTGTGGTTGCTGGTGCTGGTTGGACTCATTCAGATTCCTAGGTGTTTTCTCTTTCTGATGGTAATTGTACTTGCCATGTTTTTTGCCTACTTGCCATTCTTGTTTTCACCTACTCCATCCACTTTCCCTGCTTTGGGACCTATGGCCTGTTTAGTACATGTGTCTGGAAGAGAGGATAGGTAGAGAATTTCATAATTTCAGCCAAATTTCTGATATTTTTATCTTTAACATTATTCTGGCTATAGTATTTGGAGGAAAATATCTGTTTCCTTTTAAAAACTTGTTTGTTTGATCTTATTTAAAGTTATCCCCTTGCAAATTTTATGGGCATATTAAAGGCATTTTTAATTGGACATAAAAGCCAAGTGATTTTTGCCAGAGGACTAGTTCGGGACAAAATTCACTCATTTACCTTCTCTTACCTACATTCTACTTACTCTTCTTTTATTTTAAAAATTTAAAACTGGTAGTCTTATATTGCATTCTGCTTCCCTACCAGGACTTCTATCCAGGTTGTCAACATCTCTGTGGTAGTATGAATGTATGTCCCCCATAGATTCAGGTGTTTTATTAATACATTTAACTTGGATCACCAGCCACCTGGCTGGAGGAGTTGTCACTGGGCAAATCCTGGAATCCAGTACCTCTGCCTGGGTCCCTGCTGCTTGCTGCCCATTGGTGTTTGTTGCTTTTGGTGTTTGCTGGCTGGTGATAGTCTCTTTCTGCTTGGATGCAGTTTCTTCCACCACAGATGGAACTGCCTCCCAGGAAAGACTGAATAGGAATACAAACTCTTTTGGAAGGTGATGACTGGAAGAATGAATTTTAAAGGCTGAAGGTCAAGATTTATTTTGTCCTTGGAGTATCAAATTGCTATGTTCCTGCACATCTGGTGTTGGGTTTGGAATCATGAAAAAAATGCATGGATTCGAGGCATGGTGGTGCACACCTTTAATCCCAGCACTTGGGAGGCAGAGGTAGGAGGATTGCTGTGTTTTTGAGGCCAATTTGGTACTACACAGTGAGTTTTGGGTCGGCCTGAGTTAGAGTGAGACCTTATGTTGAAAAGATTAAAAAAAAATTGCTAGAAGTGGGTCATGAAATGCACATGGTTCCAGGAGCCGCTGCTGAAATGAGGCGTGGGAACAGGGTAATTACCCCGTGTGGACAGTGAAGCCATTGTCAGGTGCAGCTTCTCACATGCAACATGGGAAATGGGATATTCCTGTTTTAAAGTCAGCAAAGGCCAGTATATGAAGTTGAAGATGGACCATGATTTCCAACAGAGACCCAAAGATGTATTTGATATACCAGGACTATGCAAAGGCTACCATCGAGACTTGTTGGCTCAGGATGGGAGTGTTCCCCCTCTACTCAGCCCAGCTGGAGGGGAGGAATTGGAAAATCAGGTTCACCATAAGGATACAAGGCAGAAGTTTGAGGAATTTGGTGTAAATATAAAAAAAGTTGTATTCACATGACCCCTTTCCCCCAAATAGAAACTCTTTGAAGTAATAAATGGAGTCAAGAATTGTTACATTCTGCCAATATTTTCAGATCAAAATATTAAAAAGGATTGTATGCCCAATGTCTGCTGCTACATTCTTGGGAGAATGCATACTACATAGCTTGTAACCGGATTGGATTTGGTGGAAGAAGTGACCAAGACTGTCATCTTTTCATATATTTAACTAGATGTAAGTTAACAGACAGGAGAAATAGAAGGACCTAGAGACTCAGAATGGGGTTAGTAGATAGAGTACTACATAGAGGCATGGTTGTTAGAAAGAGTATGAGAAAAAAAATTTTTTTAAAAAAAGACTAGTCAATCCATGCTATCATGAGAATGACAGAGAGAAGCCATGTATGAGCCTCAAGATTCACACTTAGAGCCTGGATTTATTAAAGGAAATCGAGTCTGTAGCACCTAGATTAGAGGCAGGATCTACAGCGTGGTATAGTGGCTTAGGGTCTACAGCATAGAAAGGGTCACAGGGGCTAAGAGCCTTAATGTCTTGTTCTTTCACTAGTTTCTATTCACTTTGAACAATTCTCTTTTCCCATAATGGGAAAAAGTCAGCTATTGTTTTGGTTATCCATGGCTGTCTATGCCTTCTGCAAACTCATCCATCTTCAATCACTCCAGGAGCCTGCTGCACAATTTCAAGGAGGCTTTCCACCTGCACAAGCTCGAAGCAAGGACAATAGATTTTTTTATGAAATTCACAAGGGCATAATAAAGATGACTTACTTCAAAGACATAGACAAGTCTATAGAAACACCAGGGGATTTTTCTCCTGCTGTGGGAATTGTCCATAACTGCTAACTTCCAGGTTTAGCAATTCCAATGTTAACAAATTACACTTCTAAGTAGGCAGACTGCAGGAGACTTGCATTAGGATGGAAGATTCATTTTCAAGATGAGGGCGTTATGAGGAATGACAGGGTGAATTTTGAAGCGCTTCAATGTGAATCTTTCTGAGGAGGGTGTGGAAGGCTATTCAGAATCCCAACAAACACACAGTGGTTGCTTGTTATATGTTTCAGGGACTACATTCCCTATGCATTCAATCATTGCTGAGCCGTGGGCAAAAAGGGCTCACTTCTTTCATATCTTCAGTTACAGTTGTTTCGGTGGTCTTATATGGTTGAGATCATGCAAGAATTTACTTGAATTTGCCTCTTGAAAGTTCCTTTGGACCATGCTGGCCAATAACTATCTCTAACAGACTTTGGGATTAATTTGAGGTGATGTTTAAATAATAGAAAAAAATTAAAAACTTAGGTTTATAGCTGGCTGTAGGGAAGCATAGCCTAGCACCCAATGGCCAAGACAGAAAGTTCTCAAATTCAAGGCTAGCCTACAGTAGTACCCAGTTTGCCTCACAATTAAGGAACAAACAAAGCCCTATGTTTTGCAGTGAGAAATAGTGTAATTTGCAAAATATCAGTGTTAAGACTTAACTTTCTGAACTCACAGTGATCCTCCCACCTCTGCCTGCCAACTGCTAGGATTAAAAACATGCTTTACCCTTCCTTGCTAGAGTATGTTTTAAGACGTAGAGGAATGTTTCTCTTAGTATCACTATATTCAATAGAGAGCTCCCTTGGGGATTTCCCTAATTAGTAGCCAGCAAAGATTTGCAATTTGGATTCATAACCATCATTCCTGTGATGATTGTATGCTAGGATTGTTTGTTTATAAGTTATAGCTCCTAACGTGTTTGAAAAACATTGTTCTTTGAGGTGAGTTAAGAATTTGCTAGCACATTGGTGCGTTGATTTCCAGATCCTTACTACCAGCTTTGGACAAGTGTCCCATGTATCTAGTGATCATAAAACAAGCCTGAAGGTCAGCCTTCAGCCTTCTCCTCACCTCTCCATTCACTGGTGGAGTGTCCACATTTAACATTTGTTCCTTAGGAACACTTTATGAATTCTGTTGTATAAACAAACCACCATAAAATATTTTGATAGCTAACAACTTTTTTATTTTAACTTCGACATTTTTATACATGCATTTTATAATGCATTTTGATTGTATTCCTCCTCCAATCACCCCCTTTATTCTCCCTCCCACTAAAATTCTTCTTCCTAATTAATCGCCATCCTATTTTCTTTCCTTCTTTTTTTTCTCCATTGAATTAAATTAGGGTCATTTGCATGATCATGGGTGGGCGGTTATTTATTGAAGTATGGGCAACTTACCAGTGACTATACCATTGAACACGATAGAACATGACTCTCCTCCCCCAGCAACGATTAGCTGCCATTAGCCACTCTGGGAGATGTGGGGTCTAATGTAGCCTTCCCCCATCCATGATTGACAGACTTAATTTTGTTCAGGAAGCCCCTGCTGCTGTGGGTTGATGAGTGTAATGACCATGCCATTTTCAGAAGACAGCCTTCCTGATATTTGATACATTTTAATGTTGTCATTCATGCGCTTGAATGACATTCACTTACCATTCACTTACCAAAGCAGCTGTTAGTGAATCTGGAAATACGGACATAACATATACACATTAAAATTGCTGTTCATATATAGAGTTCTGATCTGTTTGCATGTTATTCTTGTGTAATATGAAGAATGGATTCAGTGCTGTTTTTATCCCGTATTAACTTATTTTCACTATCTCTCCTCTGACTTCAGCTGATGCCTTATTCATAATTAATATTTATATTTATATTCATAATAAAATTATTTCTTCTCATTTTAACTATATGTAGAGCTATTAATTTGTTTTTGTTTATTTATTTGTGCATAGATAGCATTCTTTTATTTAAAGAAACCTTATAACATGGTTTAAAATTTGGTCTGGTCACGTTAGAAATCACTTTTAGTTTTGGAGCATTGTCCGTCTGACTTGAACCGATGGGTTCATCCATGACCCCACAATGATGATCCATGCCCCTAAAAGACCAGCACTGTGTGGTACTCTGCTAATGAGGCATGGAGGAAGTAAGGTTTCTGGGTCTGTATCCAATGAGCTCTTTTGAATACAGAGTCAGATTGAGCACAATAATATTTTAATTTTTTTATTATTGTTTAGTCCAAGATTGAGAACCAGTACATATAGATAGCTTTTATAGAATTGGCATCTAACGCATATTGAACTTATATAGAATTTAGAGAAATCTGAGCCTAAAAACATTTTGACATAGAGGATAGAAGAGGAAAAAAAGGAATGAGACAACAAAACAGAGAAAGATCTACCTTGGAAGAGGAAGGTCCTTACTGGGTGGAGGAGAGGGAATAAAATTGATAATGATGGCTGACATCCTTACAGGAGACAAACCACCCCTGGCCTTCACACAGGGCCCAAATGAAACCTTTGAGAAAGTGAAGAGACAAACAGGAGACCAATCACCACAGCAAGTCTGATAACCCAGGAAAGGTCAATGGAGACAGACACCAACCATACCCAACACAACCCAAAGCAGAAGTCCAGAGTTCCCAACAATAAACCAGACTTAAAACTCACCCACCATGACTCAGGGAACTGAGCGGAAGAGGGGGTGGAAAGAATATAAGAGCCATGGTGGGGGAGAATATCCAGAGACATGGTCCCCCTCAGTAACAATGCACAAAGGGGAAAGAAAAAAAAACCTGGCTACCTCTGGTGCAGTTCATAACTCCCTAACCTATGGACAGATCCAGTATGCACACTGAGGAAGGACCCCAATGGGTAGGGGACAGAGAGGAGGGAAATGGGGACACCTTCACAAGATTTGCTCATACAATTTATATACTTATTCATACTAAAGATGTTAATTTTTAAAAAAAGATGATAATGCGATACACTCCAGGCCCAAATATAGGTCCGCCTACAGTTTAAAACATTCTAAGACAGTTATTATTACACCCACCCCCTCAAACCACTATGGACATGGAGAAGCTTTATTCCTCTGGAAGGTAATGCCTCAAGTAGGCGGATGTTTTCCTTCACTGAAAGACCTTTCTGTGGCATCTTTGGTTTCTTTCCTTGTGTTCTCACTATGCAGGCCCAGGTCATCGGCTGTCACACAGTGCAACATTAGTTCCCCAAATCCATAAACTCTCATTTGGATGAATTTAGACATTAATGGGTTAAAGAGAAACTGCTTTTCTTGGTAGAAACGACCTTTCATTATGCCCTTAACTTGGAGGAACTGTCAATCAAGAGCCTCTTCAGTTCCATCTTCAGCTTGGGATATTGGGGCTTCACAGCAAAGTGATTCCCAGATACGTGTCCACGCAGTAGTTGTGAATTTTCACAAGGAATTTCCATCCCCACTATGATCTTTCCTGTAAGACACATATTCTTGGCTGCTCTATTTGGTGGTGTTTGTTAAGTTTTGTCTTGATCTATTGAAAACACTGACTTTAGATACAGTAAGGGAATCTGGGCATTTGATGCAACTTCCCACATGCTGAGACTTCTGGTTTGTGTCTTTTTCAATAAGGTAACATCATCCAGGAACACACTGACCTGAGTTCTCAGGGAAATTGCTAGCTTCATCACAGGGAATAAGTCTCAAGATTTGTGGGGTTTCATGTGTGCATAGGCTTGGGACCTTTGAATTTGCTTTCCTCGCTGGCCAGGCTTTGCATTAAAAGAATGTTTTCCTACAATTTTTTAGTTGTTTTGATTGAGAAGAGTTTTTTTTTCCCTCTCTTGAGTAGCCAGTGTTTCTTAGGGGAAGAAAATGACTTAATTTTGAGCTAATTTGGACTATATCATTAGCTCAGAAAATAAGGCATTAAAGGAAACATTCTCAAATATGCTGACAGATTGAAGCACACAGTCATGGACACCACTGTCGTTACTGGGGAGTCTGTGCTGGTCAGCTGTGCCAAAGATCATTCAAGGGTAAAGCTTTGGCTTTGATTCAAGAGGAGAATTTTGCAAACGGAGTTCTGAGGGAAAATAAGCATTTTTTTGGAGGAGAGAAGAATCAGTCTCTGGTAACATTGAGGTGCATCTTCAGGGCTTCCTGCACCTGTGGTTGGGAGAGGAACAAGGTAGCTGCCAGATCAGAAGACAGCTGAGTAGCAGAGAACATGGCTCTTCTAGATGACACATGGGCTCCACGAAGGGTACATGCTCACGAAGGACTGTGGACTTGAGGACAAGACCTAGGAGTAGGTGAACAAGTGAGGTCCACTGCGCCTTCTTTTATCAGTGCCTTTAAAAGAAGCACACTTAGTTCACTTGCACTAGAAATTATTAACGCTGAAGACATGATAGTAGCTGCACACACAGAAAGCATAGCTGGTGCTTGGAGTAGAGGTGTTAGTGAGCACCAAATGAGTGCTGTACTTCTGTGCACATCGTGCTTGTTTATGTTGTATTTCAACACAGACAGCAGTTGGACAGTCTTCTTCAAGGGCTTTATGCAGGAAGAACACCCAACATTTCTTGTGTTTCGTAAGCATCCTTGCTCCCACGACTCCATCCTGAAGGAACTCTGGGTTAACTGATGAGAACTAATCTTGGCTCTGCTCTTTTTTTTTCTTTCTCTCCTCCAGTGATATTCCATTTCTCACTGCTCACCCCATATGTCCCAGCAAATGCTGTAAAAGGGTTGATGGGTGATATGTGTGAGAGAACTTGCCGAAAATGAAAATCTAAAATATATTCCGAGAAAAGCAACAGTAACCACACTTTGGGTTTAAGCAAAGGTGACAGATGTTAGGAGGAAGACCATATTTTTCATGGATACAAAGCACATTTCTCTGGGGCCAACATTATGTTCTTTTCCAACACACCATGTGTCAATGACTCCCAATTCTCCTTCTGTGACAGAATAACAGAAGCGCTGATCCTTGAGGCTGCGATCGCTCTGGCTGTAATTGCTCTTGTTACAGTACACTCCGTTCCATCTGTAATGTTTTCTTTCCCTGTGGGCATGAGCTTTCACGGTCATGTAGAGGTTCCCCACAGAACTGCTTCCAGAGTCTCTGGTTTACATGCCGAGTTATGATTCTCCCATTAAAGAAGGCTAGATCAAACAGGGTACAGGTCGGTGTCAGGACTGGCTCGGCCTCAATACAAAATTCACTATTGGATCAACATCCATCATTGTTGCCTTTTTCTAAGGAAGAGAGAATGTTACTGATCCTGAGTTATTTTTTAGCTCACTGGTTTTATTTCTTGGAAGCATTTAAATTCTTACTTTTTTTTGTTCACTTCCAGAATTCTGATCCATACTGTATTTTGGGCTCTATCCATCTGGTCAGTCTCACCAGATCTTTCTTAGAAATGTGCTTTGGAGAAACCTACCTCCTGTCTTGCTAGCAGAACAGGAGCTGGGCTCAAGTAGAGGAGGGGCCTCTGGCCTTTCTGAGAAACTAACAAGCCTTCTCCGCTGAGCCATTAAGCCCTTTCCACACTCTGCCAATGCAGCATCCCTGTTCTCTTACTAGAAGCTGCCAGTTTTTCCTGTTTCCATGGGCTTTCCCAGCAGGGCTTCAGGTTCCTTCCAGGGGCTATGGTCCTGTCTTACAGGAGTGCTCCTCTAGTGATATATGGCTCCATCGGGCTCTGCATTCTGCCACTTTGCTCCAGAACTGCTGGCCCACATTCAATTGTTAGAATAGGTACCTGGCTTTAGTTGGTAGAGCTGGAGCCCATAACTCCTTCACAGTAAAATATAATTCAGGGAGATGGTAGAAAAAAGAGAAGGAAGGAGCTCTAGTTGAATGTGGTTTTGGAACAGTCTAATGTCAGCATGGTGCAGTGGGCAATGCCAGGGGTGCCACAGCAAAGGAGGGGAATTGTGGACCCCAGCCAATCAATGACTGACCATTGTCAGTGAGCCAAGTGAGCATAGCTTCAATCACCCATCAAACTGTGGGCTGGAGCACTGACAGTGATTGGGTTTGATACATTAACCAAACAATTCAAAGGGATGTCTGAGAGTGGAGCAAGTCAGCAAAGCATTCTTCTGTAGCACGTGCCCTGCGCTTCTACAGGTGTGGTAAGGATTGGGCCCAGGTACAGTTCCTGAACTGTCTCTAGCATTTCCATCAGAACGCACTGTTCACAACACACCACTTGCACCCCTATTTCACCTCGATCTAAAGTTTCTGAGTTATAATTAGTTTCTGTGCATTTCCTTTTAATCATAAATTCTTTGGAAATAGTCGCTATGAGACCTTGAACAGAGAACTATATAATTTCTAAATATTTTTTAAAACTTGTTTTGTGATGCAACATAATTGGTAGGACCAATCCTAATCCTATAAAGAGTCCCTGTGACTACCTATGTCACCTGACCCTACATATGTCGTTGTATTCTTTACTTGTTGCAATAACCAATGACAAGAAGCAGTTTAAGGAAGGAAGGATGGGCGGTTCTGCTTACAGTTCCAGGAGATACAATATACTGTTGAGGGAGAAGGCATCAGGGGATGCCTGGTCACCTTGCATCCAGTCAGGAAGCGGGACCTGGCTGTAAAACCTCAAGGCAAGCCTCCAGAAACCTGCAAGTCTTCCTCCTAAAATTTCCTAGACCTTCCCAGACAGAGCCACCAGGTGGGGACTAAGTGCTAAAACACATTTACCATCAAACCATAACAGTCATCTTTGCATGGTGACTATGCATATCAGCCCAGGGCTTTGTTGTAAGATGCTTACATAGGTATATAGCCTCAGCAACTGGCTTTATACCAGAGAGAGAGTTAATGATAATTTCCTTAGTGAAAGCTGTGGCCATGCTCGTGGATAAAATCCTTGAAGAAGCATTCATTATTGTAAACATGGAGATAAAGTTTGTTTGGATAAATTTTAGATACCTGGAGATAAACGAAATTGCATTGAATGAATTTTCCTCAATAGATTAGTAGAAAAGAAAAAAAAACCCACCACATAAGAGCAGTACAGTGGGGAAGCAATGAGAAACAATGCTTTGGCAAGAAAAATATCAAAAGTGGAAAGAAGCCTCTTCAAGGATTACAAACTGAGTTAAAACAATACTCTTTGCCAGACTGTTCCTCAAATTGGGAGGTAAGCCCTTTTACTAGTTTGTCTTTATCACATTTATTTTCTTTTAAATCTAGTTTAAAATTATTCTCCAGTTTTTTTTTTTGTTAGCTGTGATGTTCAATCATTCCTCCTTTCAAAACAAATACACTGAGGTCCAGAGTCAGAAGGTAACTTACCAAGAACCTGAATGTGAACTGACGTGGGGCCCAAGGCCGTAAAGGAGGGCTGTTCTGTGTTTGCTCCTTAGACTGTCTCCTAGACGAGGCCCAAAGGCTCTCACTATTCCCCAGTCACTATCTGAGTTTTGACCAAATTGATTTGAAATTGAGTCTTTCCAGTCAGCATCAAGGCAAGCTGAAATAAAGGCTAGGTGCTTCATCTCATGCTGGAAACTGTGCATATGCAACAGCCACAGAATGGGTAAATGTAAATATGTTGGCTTTCAGGGTGATATTAACTTTACACATAGTTATGGTATTGATGAAGAGTTTTTTCCTACTGTATTATTTATATTCTTCTCCCTTTCTTTTTCTCTTTTTTTTTATTTTTCTGGGACAGGGTCTTACTCTGTACCCTGGGCTAAACTTGATTTCACTATGTAGTTTAGGGAAATGCTCCTGTCTCAGCCTCCTGAGTGCTGGGATTACAGGCATACCACCGTGCATTGTACAAACTTCTAATTTGAATTATTTAAAATAAACAAATATTGGGATATGGAGATTATCAAAGATTAGATCTACCTAAGTATACTTTGATCCAACTGGGCATATTTGAAAGGTCTTTAAAGCTCATGAATGTTATTTGTCAATGAAGACTAAATTAGTGGTATTTGTTAATAAAATTATTCAATATTAATAAAATTAAAATTAATAAAATAATTTATTGGGAAACTTTTAGATAGCATTCATATAGTCTCATATTTAGGTTCTCTACTAAAGCTAGGTATAGTCATACCTGCTAAAACTTAAGACCTCTCTGCTCTCTTTAGGGGTTTTCTGTCCAGTTCCACAAACACTGGTTTTCTTGCTTTGGAAGGCTTCACGTTCCCACTTCTCCCACATGGTCTACACTCAAGCACAGGACTCAAGTAAGCTTACATGTTTTGGAAACATACCATGTAAGTTAGGGCTAAGTTCCCTAAATATCTCTTTTCTTGGCATAGGTTTAACTCTGCATAACCAAATAAAATTTATTTATTTGCACACACGCCGCGCACACACACACACACACACACACACACACACACACACACACACTGTAGCCTTTCGCCATTGCACACAAACTTCAGTTGCTTTCACGTTTTGTGTCTGGCTTACATGGGTAGCTTGGGAATTGAACCTGGGTCAGCAGGCTTTGCAAAACAGCAGTTTTAACCAGTGCACCATCTTCCCAGCCCTATTTTAACCTGCTTCTTGCCATCACTCTCATTTCATAAAGAAGCATCATCTTCTAGCATTCGTTGTTACCAATAGATTAGCTATTACCTTGAGAATATAAGGTGTTTCAACGCATTAAAATAAATTCTCAATACGCTCAAGGTTGGCATTATACCTCAATTTATAGACAAGAAAAGTGAGGTTTAAAAAATGACCAGAGTATGTTTTCTCTTATGCGTGAGACCTCGATTTGAAACTATATGTATACACGTGTAAACACACACACACACACGCACACACACACACGCACAAGTTCACAAGTGACTAAAGTGGAACTGGAGCTGTTGCCTTGCTCTGAAACCATGTTGGTGGCACTCTTATGTGTTAGGTTCTAAGTGACGAGCATGTGCTTGTTCTGACAGGACCCTGCACTTCCCCTTCCAGCTTCACAACAGTCTTGCTTGTCCCTAATTTAGTTTGGTCCCTGGGAGAAAGTTGTTACCTACAAGGTTCATACACTTTAGCTCTTATTCTTGTTCTTAATTGAAAACTTTTAGTGCTTCTGCCATCTTTCAGAAGTATGTATTCTAGACTAGTTCAAATTTCACTTTCAAATTCTGAGTAGCGATTTCCTTCCCCAGCTCTCACAGGGAATGTTAAGGTTGTAAGCCTTCTGAACATCCAATTTTCAAATCAAATGTTAGGCAGACCTACTGACCCTTTCCCCAGCGGCACCGCAGGGGAGCAGGCTCCTCTCTGCCCCTCCTCATAGCATAGGTCTAGCATAGGACACCATTTACAACAGGGAAGACAGAAGAGAACTTGTAGCCCCCAAAAGAAGCACAGAATGAGCCAATGCATGTAACTGAGCTCAATAGGGGAAGAGTGAGTTAAGGTACAGAAGGGGCCACCAGCTGTTGAGATTCCTTATCATCTCAGGACTTGGAAGAAGCCTCCCTCCAATTCCAGTGATAACACAAAACCTGGAATGTAGCCCCTTGTAATCTCAACTGCAAGTATCTCTTTGAAAATTCCACTTGCTACTTGCCCAGCCAGATGCCTTTTAGTGCCCTCACCACGTCAATCTTTTGACCCCGCCGAGATCAACAATTGGCTCTGTCTATGATCTCTTCACCATCCCATCTTCCCTTCTTCCCTGTGACTTCGGATGCTCACAACTTAAGTCCCAGCCTAGTCACTTCATTACGTCTTAGGACATAGTCTCAAACCCCTTGCCTCTTTTCCACTATATAATAAAATTCCTAAAAATATTATCCAGGCAATGGAGAGATGATTAAGTGCATGTTCTGCGCAAGCATTCGGGCCTGAGACTTCAAGTTCAAATCTCCAGATCTGGCTTAAAGCAGCTGGGTGTGGTTATGCCTGCCTGTAAAACCTAGTCCCTCAGGGAAGCACAGACCTGAAAATCTTCCTCTCACAAGTTCAGGAATCAGTAAAAAGGAGATTCTGGATCAAAACCAAGACTAGGCAGAAGAACAAAGGAGCAGGACACTCATGTGTTCCACTAAGGCCTCTGCAGGCCAGTAAGCCATTCTGCAGGCTGGTACATGCTGGGGGGGGTACTGGAAGGACACATGCACATACCACCACACACCATACCATTCATGTTACGTTGCACACATGCACACATACAAGCAAAGATTTTAAATAAAAAAGAAAGATATTATCCATGTCATTCTAGCAGGAATGTAGTAAAATTGATTTATAAGTAGTTTTACTTTTGCAAATACTTAGCAAAAATAAATATTTTTGAGAAAGAAAAAAAAACACTTTTAGAATAATCTGAGCACATTTCCAAGTCGTGCTTGGAATATTTGACCTCTAAAACTCATGGTGAAATTTAATTACCATTGTGATATTATTGGGAAATGAGGGTTTTCTTTGTGTTTGTAGGTAGAATACATATGTGGTGTGATGTGTGGTGAAAGAACTTCTGTGTTCAGATGTATAAAAACTTTACAACTTAGAAAAACTTAAATGGTTATAATCAGATATTGGCAGCAATATGGGTGGTAAAGACCTTTCTGATGAGGCATCAGGCAGAAATGAGAAACAAAGTGTAGCAAACAAAACAAAAAGCCATTCTTTTGAGAAACTGGCAGAGAACTTGACTGATTTTTCCTACACCACAGTGTACAGTAGAAGGGGGAATTTAGGATCTATAAACTAGGCTATGTGGTGGGAGACATATTTAACAGCAATGCACTTAGGGTGCTGTGTGGCTTCTTTGAATTGCATGTGGTTTATTTACTATATGAGAGAAGAGAGAAGGACTTAAAGATGAAACCTGTAAGTAATAGGAAGGCAGAACATAAAGATTTGGGAAAACTTGAAGCCTGACCAGTAAAGAATGTACAAATTCAAGGGTGCAGCCAAATGACCACTCCACACAGCTTGGTGTGGATAGGAGGAAGCGGAACCAAGGGAGAACAAGCCAGAAGGCATTTTGGAGATGTTGAGGTCATTCTTCCCATCAGCTCCAGAGTTCTGGAAGGCCAGAGTGGCTTCAGTGGTTGAGCCTGGAGGATCATCCACAACGGCCTCTCAGCTCTGCTGCCTACATTCAGGGACAACATTCCTTGGCTGTCATGGGCATGGGCCCGTCTCTCTGGAGAGGACAGTGGTAAGCCCATGTCACTAACTACATGCATGCAGGTGCACTAGTGTGGGCCATGTTGGCCTCCAGATGGATTTCAAAAGGTCACCTTGGGGAGCCCCTTGACTCTGCATTTAGCATGTCTGTCCACCTTCCTCCCTCTGCTATTCCCTCAGCACCCTTCTGAATTATTAATCCCTCTTCTTTCAGGCTTATTATTTTAAAAAGTGTTTTTATAGTCTGTATGTGAGAGAGAACACGAGGTCTTTGCTTTCTGTTTTGAATTATTTTGTTTAAAATACTTATCTCCAGTTCCATCAGTTTGCTACAAATTCTTAGTTATGGCTAAATAATACTCCATTGTGATTATACATATACCATATTTTCTTTATCCACACATCTTATGGGCAGCTTGGATTATTTCATATCTTGGCTATTGTGAACAGTGCAGTGATCGGCATGGGTAGATCTTGAAGTATTTCTCCTGTATTTTACTGTGTGTCATGGTTTGATCCAGGTGTCCCCCACAAACAAATGAATGTGTTCTGGGTAATGGATCCTCAGCTGATGGTAGTTTGGATTTTACAACCTCGATGGAGCTGTGTTGTTGGGGGCGGGCTTATGGGGGTTATAATCCAGCTTCCCCTTGCCAGTATTTGGCACACCTTCCTGCCGCTGTTTCCAGTGCTGTGGCAGAGGTGATGTCCACCCCTCTGCTCTTGCCATCATTTTCCCTGCCAGGATGTAGTCTTTCCTTGAGTCCATAAGCCAAATAAACCCATTCCTCCATAAGCTGCTTTTGCTTGGGTTCTTTCTGCGCAGCAACTTGAAAGCTGACTGCAACACTGTGGTTTCAGGAATCACATCTGAATCTACATTGAGTTGGTTTCTATGCTGGGTGAGGGAAGAATCCTTTCAGTCTTCCTCATGTGGGTATCCAGTTTTTGCATCACTGTTTAAAAACCTGTCTGCTAAGCCTGAGTCACCTGTGAAAGTGGGCACTCTATAATCATGCTCTGGGGAAGGTTTAACCAAGTCAGAAAATATAATCAGGCATTTCCTAAATGACTAAGATTTCTAAAGGGAAATAGTCACTCAACTTTCACTTTCAGGAACAGGGGCCTAACAATAAAAAAAAAACCCAGACATAATTGGTTTTAATGACAACTGAAGCAGGATCTTAAGAAGTCAATGAAAAGTTTCACTCTAGCCTATCACCATGATGATCCAGTCTTTATGGTACACAGATATATTTGGACAGCCAACTCCAAATAGTCTGATGGAAAATGTCTTTGATTCATGACATTTCAATCCTTCTCAACGCTTTCCTCTATAAAGCTATGAAGGCTTCAGAACAGCATGATGTTCTTTACTGAATATGGACACGTTGGTTTCAATGCAAAATCTATTCTATTGTTTCTATCATCATTTTGAATTTTTTCTCAGGTTTAAAATCTAATAGTATATCTATAATCTGAGACAATGTTCCGTGTAAACTGAATTTATTAAGGAGTTAATAAAACACGGAATATATCTAACTTCACTTATTTGATGGTGTTCAGTGAACAGAAACTATTTTAAAACTTGTTTGTTTAGGTTCACTGATTTTTTTTAAAAGTATGTGTGAAGAGCAAGAACTGTGAGATGCAGTCATTTATGTACTTTGCAGAAATTAAGGTAAAATTGAGGAAGAAAATCTTCCTTCCTTAAAAGTATAATTAGTCTGAACAAGTTTTGCTTTTCTAAAAAAAAAGTGACATCATAAGTTTCGCTACTTAGTCTCTTAGCAAATTCTATTCATTTGGCAAGTTTTTATTAAGCACAGAGATAATTCGGACAGGAACATGGCTCTCCAGAAACGCACAGTACTGCAGGCAAGACAGGCATTGAAGACAGTAATTCAGACCCGTTGTTACTAAGCGGTTGAAGGCAGACTGAAGACACAGAGTCCATGCTTCAGTCTTTATGCTGTGTTCTTGCTGTTCACTGCTTTAAGTCTCTGAACTTTCCAGCATCCACTTGCTGTCCTGTGATGTCCATGAAGTCCCTCTCACAATTCCTCGAGATAGAATTGTCTAGGGATTTGGCTATAAAGGTAAGTTAGAAATCTCAGTTCTATCAGCGCCCATTCTGCTACTGAATCACTATCCTGGTTGGTTGGATTCCACTACTATGCAGGGCCTTTGGTTCAAACAACACAACAGATTGCACGTGCAACACATGACATCTTGTTCTTGAGGATCTACTGCTTTAAAAAAAATGTCTAAAGGCCAAGGACAACATCTAAGGATTTTTTTCATAGTAATTAGCTTTTACAACAAAGATTCCACCCAAACAGAGCTAGAACATGATTCAAAGCTGTTGGGCAACTGAATGCTATGTGCTATGGCTTGAATTCTGTTGATCCCCACCCAATTCATCTGCTGAATCCCTCATTTCAATTAGGTAGCATTTGGAGGTTGGAGATGGGGCCTTGGGAGATCATTAAGTTTAGATGAATTTTTGAAGGTAAGAATCTCATGGTGGAATTGGTGTCCTTATAGGAAAACACCTGAGGATGCTTGCTTTTCTCTTCTCTCTTTTCTCTTCCTCCATCTCTTTTTCCATTTTCCCTTCTCCTTTCCTCTCTTCCTCCCTTTCTCCCTCTCTGGTGAGGGTCAGCAAGAAGGCAACTATCTAAAAGGACACAAGAAGCTTTGTACTAGAACCCAACCAAACTGACACCTTGGATTTATGTCTCCAAATCTGTGAAGGAAAAAGAGAAACATTCTGTTGTTTAAACCAAGAAGAAGGAGAAGGAAAAGTTAGAAGAGAGAAAGGAAAGAGAAAAGAGAGAACATATATTTTGGAGTAGGGAAATAGTTTCAGAGAGTGCTGGTAGATTTTGTGAGGACCCATCTAGGTTACCATGGAAGGATACTCAAAGCAGCTATGAGTCAGAAAGTCAAATCCAAGAGAAGGTTGCAACGATGCATGTTGAGTTCTACATTTCAGAATAATCAAGCTGCTTTATAATAGAGCAAAGGAGTTTATTTAGCTTACAATTTTGCAGATGGAAACTTTCCAATTCAGTCATCACTATACATTCCTTGGGGCAGGCAAACAGCTCCTGTTCTAGCTCTGTTTTGCTGGTCACAACTCTTTGTCTGAACCTCTGACCCCTCTAGAATGAGTCGAGATAGTATTATTGAGATATTAAAGGGGAAGGCATAGTGGTGCGTGTCTATAATCTAAGAATGGGGAATGTAGAGGCTGGAGGATCAGTAGGTCCAGGTCATCCTTGGCTATATAGAAAGTTTGAGGCCAGCCTGGCCTATATGAGATACCATCTTAAAAATCATAAAATCATAAGGGTCTGGGTGTGGTGATACAGACCTATTATCCTAGAATTCAAGAAGCTGAGGCAGGAGGATTGTCAATTCTAGGATTCCTTGGGATATGCAGAGTCCTTGTCTCAAAAAATCAAGATAAATAAATAGATACATAAATAACAATAAATAGTAAATCAGTACCATTTATTGTGATGGCATTTGATGTCAAATGTTTAGCACATTCCAGATACTTCGAATAGAATAAAGATTATTTTATTAATTCTTGTAATAATAGGAATTACAACCTGCATATATCTCAAATACTAATAAATAGAGAATATTTCAATTTGAAACATTGACATAAAAATGAAGCAGGAGCTCTAGGTAAGAGGAAAGGAGGAGTAATCGCAGAATCCCAAGCCTGAAGGCAGGATAGAATTTGAAACAAGAAATCTGAAATCTAACACTATCTTCATCTCTTGAGAAATAACGCCAAATGAATTTGCATTTCTATCACCATTTTTAAGAAGCTAATTTTTCAGATCTTGATGGAGATCTGAAGATATTAATGTGACCTACGTTGTTTCCAGTCTGTGTTGAGCTTCAGGTGTATTGGAGTGCTCGATGTCAGAGGCTGTAAGACAGCCAGTGGCTCCGGGCTTAACTGGGATCTCAGTCAGAGCTCCATGCATAAGCCACAGTTTTCCTACTTATCTAAGTGGGTACCAGTGAAAGTTACTGAAGTTTCTTGCTTGTTAATTTTTACAAGTTCAAAATGAAGATGTCAAAATGCCATGGAAAATACTTGACATTGTTCCTGGGGCCTTGAAAGCACTGAATGTCAGTCATGTTATTATTCCTGTTACGGAGAAGCATTTAGAAGCTTTCAGAATAAACCTTTGATTTCTCAAACTTTTAAGACAGAATTTGCATAAAGTGAACTCTGATTTAAATCTAGTCTCTGTAGTTTTAGTAAAACATAGCCAGTTCACTGTGACAAATCTTCTTTTCAATTTGTTTCGTGACATTTAAAGAGCATTCTGTCCATTTCCACAAAAATTTAAAGTATTTTCTCTAACACGTTTCTTTAAAAGTTCAAAGGATATTACATAAAAAGGAGGCATTAGAAATAAGTTGAAAAAATTTTGAGATGATAAACACTTCACTGCGGTCCATTTTTTACTGGAGGCTATCATAAAAGTGGCTTTGGCTAATTATGATGTCTCTGTAGATAATTTCTTTTCTGAAAAGCATGATACACAATTAACTCATCTTATTATTTGTGATACCAAATCCTCAACTTTTGAGAATAACTAAATGAGCAAATTGCTAGTTTATTTACAGCTCATTATGGGAACATTGGTTTTCATTTCATAAGGGGCATCCAACAAGGTACAGATGAAATGTCCCTATGACCAGCTGGAATACAGAACTCTGACACATTCTTAATTCTTTCACACATGATGGTAGCCTTTCGTTGCTTTGTGGGTTAGGAGAACTATTCTGTCTAATAATCAGATGTCCTTCTGCTTAGTCTTTCTTTACAGCTCATGCAACAAAGATAATAGGTTTTATAAGACATTGTACAATGTTTTAAGCAATTAGTTTTCTTCATCATGCTATAGTCTAGTGGGTGTAAAATAATTTTAGTTTTGCACTGTAAAGATTGTACTTCACTAACAATGACATCTCGCTGAATGATTTGTGGTTGGTGGAGAATAACAAGAATGAGACTTTCATCCCGAGAGATCATTTTTCTTTATCCAAATTCATCCTTTGGGTCACTTTTTGGGTCACATAAGACAAGCTAAAAATGATATATGAAAGCATCCTGAAAGATGCATCCCAAATATTTATGATTTCACAATAATTTTATGTGTTTCATGTTACAAAAGCTTGGATCTCACTTAAGTCTTGCCAAAATTTAAATTGACTCCCTTCTTTTTAAATAAAGATAATTAAAGCAAAACTATTATTTCTAAGACTTGAAATTTTTACTGTGACTTACTCTATGAAACCTAATGAATCATGCACTCTCATCTGCCTTGAGGAAAACTATCCTGGCTCAAAAACTGTTCCTCAAGACCATTAGTATAGTAATTGGCATTTAGGGGAGAGGCCCAGAGTTTCTTTCTTAGTGGTTATGGTTAAAGCATTTGGTGAGAATCCTTTGGGTTTGTAAAAGGAACAGAAGGTCTCTGAGAATCTTGGTTCTTTGGCCAACAAACAAGAAGGACCTTCATCTGGCCATTAGCTCCTCAGATGCTTATCTACTGGTGAGCAGACACCGAGTCTCTTGGTAGTCATATCTCTGGCTTGGACTTCCTCCTTCATACCAGCCTTTCTTCTAGGCCACAGACACAGCATCATTCAGAGGTCTGAATGCCCCTCACTGCTTGTTGGAAATTGGAAGCTAAACGTCTATCAGCCTCAGTGTGTGAGGCAACAGCTGCCATCCAACAAGGGCCTCTTACCTCATCATCAAAGGGAGCTTCAGCTCTTTAAGTGCTATGAGAATAAAATACATGGGCATGTGAATAAGTGGTTTGGGGAACAACTCTAAGTATGACCCAGAGGTTTAAACTTTTACCTGATTTCCCATGTTCTAAACCTGCACATAGAGCTATATAGATATGTACTTTGTGTGTGTGTGATTATCTGAGTCATTTCCTATTAAATGTCAGTTACTTTCACTCCTTTACACCCCCACACACATATAAAGACATTATATATATATATATATATATATATATATATATATATATATATATATAGCATTATTTTTCTGTTCAATAGATTAAGGAAGCTAAGGCTTAGAGGCCAAGGTGAAGGGTAAGTAATGAAGCCATATGGTGTCACCCATTTACTGTAGTAGTATGACGTGAAGATCAGCCCTTGCAGCTGTGGAAATGGCAGTTCTTTGCTCTACTGCTCTGGAAAAAGGGTAGAGTACCCTTGAACTTGTAGCTCACTTTTGTCTCTCTTTTAAGCGTTCATGTTCGTATGTGAGGGTGCATGAGTGTGCATGGGTGTGTGTGGAGGCCAGAGCACAGCCACGAGTATTATTCTTCGGGAATGCTGTCATCCCCCTTATTTTTGAGGTAAGATCTTTCATTAGCCTGGAGCACCTCAACTGGGCTAGATGGACTGGACAGGGAGCCTCAGAGATTTGCGTCCCTAGCCAGCACTGGGGTTATAAATTCATGTCATCATTTCCAACACAAATGTCTTATGAGTTCCGGGGATCAAACTCAGGTCCTTATGCTTGTGAACTCTTCCCAGCTCCTCGTTTTCGTCTTTTTTAAAAGACTAGATTGAAAGTATTCTCTTTCTCATGCTCTAAAGTCCTTGAAGGAAGGCAACACAGGGAAAGGAAAGATTTCAGCTTAGTGAAGAGTTTATTGCAAGTCTGGCTTCTATAGTGCAATGCCACATTGATTCATATTATTTTCTACAATAAAAACAATGGAAAACATTTATTCAAAAATAAATGATCCTTAAAGTCAATTGTAAATGAGTAGTTTTTTAAAAAGGTTAAAATTGTTCTCCTTTGACATTTTCTGCTATTTTGATATTTTCTGTAGTGTTTGGTTGGCAGCGGGATCTTTTCTGATTTGCTTTGTTTTTATTTGTCTTAAAACAAACCCTTTGTTTTAGAATATTTCTGCTTCTTTTTTCTTTTTCAATTTCTTTGAACATGTATTCATATAAAATGGTGAAATACTTTCATTTGGTTTGGAGGTCATAGCGGAGTTGTTGAAATAACTCAGGCAGCATTTCTTTGTTCAAAAATTTTATATTAGAAATAGATGTATTCCATGGAAGAAATAGAAGGAATTTAAAATTTTAACTTTCAACAAATACAGTCTCATGATCAGTGAAGCCATGTTGATGCAACACAAACAATTCAATTGAGCCCTATTTTCAGAGGCATAATGTATACTTCAGGCCAAAACTCTACTTTTACAAAACTATCAACATGATATTTTACAGCTGAGCCAAAATGAAAGTTTCTGGGCTCATACTCCAGGCTAACACTCTGCATCCCAGAGGTTCTTGTATTAGTGATCACAAACACCCAAATGTTCACATAACTGTTTGATGGCATAACTTTTTTTGCTTTAGAGGCAAGGAGTCATAGAATTACAAGAATCATGAGGGCTATTATCTGGTCTTGGTGTTCCTATGAAGTGAAACATGCCTAGTCTGTTATATTTTTTGCTAAAGATTTAAAAAATGCCATTCTGTAAGGGGTCTGTTCTGCCTGTCACATAGTCAAGATCAGGAACTGATTCTAAGCTGTGCTTCATTCAGAGAGCCAGCAATCTGGGAATAGTGGTTAACAACCCAAAGATCTCCCTTCCCATTTTTTTCACTAGTGTTTTATATAAGAAACCAGAACAAAGGCAGCAAAGTTCAGTCTTATCCTTCCTGGCAGGTGGCTGGGAGGCGATGTGCATGCTTGAAGGTCTTGTCTGTGCCATTCACAGTGTCGGAGCTTTTCTCCTCATCTCTTCTCTCTCTAGCCTGGGAGGATTCGTTTTCCCTCATTACAGGTGCCCTGTGCTGTAGCAAGGCTTTTTGCAACAACAAGACTACTGAGACCTGCTTTTCCCTTAAATCTCCACTTGGATGATATCTAAACTAAGGTTTGACTCAGAATAAATAATCCATAGCAGGGTGCATACTGAGCTGCTCCCAAGTTATCCCTACCTGTAGATTCCTCCCTAAAAATGAGATACAAATGTGTTTTTATGATATAGAATACAAAATGTCTAGAATGGAAAATACCTCTATTCCTCTCCACAGAAAAATGAAATGTGAATGTGTTCTTGTAATAAAGAATATAAAACACCCAGACTATAAAATGCCATATCAATTCTACATTTACAAAAGAAAAAATGTCTTGTGTGATGCCCCCCTTGAAAATGTGTGCATCTTGTTTGTTGGTTGGTTGGTGGGTTGGTTCATTTCCCGAGGCTTTCAGAACACAGTGCCACAAACAGGGTGGCTTCAAAAAAATATTTTCACAGTCTTTGCAAAGGCCAGGAGAATGAAGTCAGTGTTAGCTGAGTTGGTTTCTTTTTCAGGTTCTTATTATTTATTCCATGCCTGTCTCTTTGCCTCTGGTCTTTGCCAGCAACCATCAATACTCTTTGGCTTGTTGATCCATCTGTTCAATTTCTGCCTCCATACTATGATGGATTTCTCTCTCTTGTATAAGGCAATGGTGATTTGGTTCAGCCTCATCATCATCCAGTGTGACCTCATGTTGTTTGTGTAGCTATTTCCTCTGAATGGAAATATCCCATTCTGCATGGAAGAGGAAAGCTCTAAGACTCAGGAAGCTCATGAAGGTGACAAGATTGACAAGACCTATCCCCAAGGTCATAAAAGCAGCGTGAAATTGCTGGAGAGGAGATTTTCCAATGGATCTACCTGCAAGTTGGGCAGTAAGTTCCACAGACGAAGATTTCATGAGTTACCACCCATGCTGGGGGCTTGGGGGCTTTTTGGTAACACAGCTGTCTGAGTCACCATGCTCCTCTAAGTAACCTTCATACACACATTGACTCATCAAGCTAGACTTAGATAGAATCATTTCTTTGGTCTGTCATCAGTGCCCTGTATGGAGTGGATGGACATTTATACACAATTCCCCAGAAAAATAGTCACACACATACACTTCATTTTAAGATTTTTTTTACATCTGAAAATGCTCCATTCCCCCTAAAGTGTCACAATTCATAGCTACTGGATTAGAATATCAAGATGTTCCTTTTAAGTGACACAATTCAGCCTTCACTAGAAGCCAATGTAGCTTGACATGAAGTCTCATTCCAAGACAGAGTTCATGGCTGAATTTAAGTCAATGAAAGGCTATTTATGCATTATTTTCATTATTGAAAACCTTAAAGGGCTATTAAAATATTTTATTTTTCTAGAATATTGACTTGAAATGGTTCATTGCAGACTGGCACATAAATATCTCATGCATGATATGGTGAGCTCATAGTACTGTCATTTGTTGTAATGAGATTTAAAAGCTGGTATTTTCAGTGTTGCAAGTGTATATTAAGAAGTCAGGTTATACATGTGTCCAAAGGAAATACTGAACTCAGAAGTTGAAACAAGTCCCCAAGTTTGTTTGCAGATATTGAGGCTGGCCCTGAGAACACTAGGGTACTTCTTTTGGGTTGGATCAGCCCCACTGTCATATCCCAGCCTGGGAATAGGAATATCTGAGGCTATCTGGAGATCTGCATGGGTGATGGAGGCCTGGATACAAAGGTCTGTCTCTTGGAAACATAGAAAGTAGAATGGAGTGGGAGGATTCCAGTGATTTAAGTGTTGTGTCAATAAATAGCTAATTAAATTTCCTTCAAACAATTCATTGAGAAAACAGGAAAAATTCTTCAATCAGGACCCTCTATGGCATGGGAGAAGACTTTCCCTTAGATACTCTGAAGTTATTGAGAAATCATAACTTGCTTGATGATGGGACCTGTCTATGGATTTTCTACACTGCCATTTAAGATTTTCCTTTGCTATGTCCTGGGTCATGTACTTGTGTCCTAGGAGTTGAGAGTTGTTTGCCAGCTGTTTGATGGTAAGATTTACTCAGGTATCTTGGAGAAGGGTGAAGGGGAAATGCCACATTCAAATGGAGTGGACTGGGTCCACTTTATTAAAGACAAGTCAAGTAGTGATGTCTTGTGAGACCTGTACATTTCTCATAATTTTTTATGTGCATTTTTCCAGATGAAAGTTCACAACACTCAAGTAGCATTCAAAGGCCTGGATGTCAGAAGGGATAAGAGCGTGTGATTTATAAGGATGCATGATGTCACTCCCATCTGCTCTTACCTTTCTGACCTTTCTCTTGTTGGTCTTCTTTGAGTTAAGTGAGCATCATGGAGTTTATTTCACTTCACTTTTCCTCCCCATGGACTTTTCTCTACATGAAATTTTTATTGTCTCTCACCTCCTTCCACCAACTCTCAGATGTCACACCTTAAATTGCATTGCTGGCTTTCCTCACGCAAAGTAGATTATTGCTTTCTGAATATTCCATTCTCAGTTTACTTCCTCTAAAACTCTTTTGGAAATCTGTAGCTAATTTATTTTTAACCCATGTTTTTTTTCCAAACTCTAAATGGCTATCTACCATAGGCCCCGCATTGTAGGTGTCCAGAAAGCAATATTTTGGTGTGCAAAATTCATGGGAAAACATATTCCAATGTTGTGCAGATTTACAGAGTTATAATCCTAAAAGCCATTTCCAGACACTCAATTGCTCAGCTACGTTAACAATTATTTGTAATGATGAAATCAGTGCTTGTTCCCATAATTACAACTTAACTACATTTGCATAAGAAGTGGAGTTTCTTATACTTCCATCTTCTTAAAAAGAGACCCCAGACATTAAGAAACAGTAATGTGAACCCTAAACTCATATAAAAATTTGGGCAAGTTTCCATTAACCTAGTACAAGTTTAAAAACAATGAAAGTATCCAAAATATCTCAAATACAAATGCAAATGTCCACATTTCTGGGCATAAGGAACATTGCATGGTTTGAGATTATACTTGAAAAAAATCTCAACCCTAATGCATGTTGACTCCCAAAACAGTACACTCACAAAAAGATCAGGAGAGACAGCCTTCATACTGCTTTATAGACAAGGTTTCAATGGCTGCTTGAATCGGTGTTTTTTTGTTTGTTTGTTTTGTTTTGTTTTTGATGGAGCTTTGTAGTGTTCATTATTTTCAAATACTAACATTTAGCACTATCACACTTCTGAACACAGGCAGATAGGACACGAGACTCCGTATCTTTGTTCTTTCCTGAGTTCAGTTTTCCTTTTTAGCAGTTCTTGTAAAGACAGCTTTAACCATGAAGGATTTCATTGCTCATCCAGTGCAAACTTCAAGCTCGGAACAGTAGTCCCTGACATAATGGCATTTCACTATAAGCAACAGGAAGCATGCTTTCTACTGATTACTTTCACCTCATATAAAATACATTGTAAATGTACCAGAAAGAAGTGGGTAGAAGCCTGATTAGCCAAGGAGTATTGCACAAAAAAGGTTTTTTATTTTTTCTCTCATTGTTTTAAGAAATGTCCTAATTTTTCAGTCAAATGAAGCCTCAACTAATCTCACAATTTGCCTAGATTATTGCTCTACCTATGGACTTCTGGGTTTAATAAAATATTTTAAGCAAATATTATACTGATTTATTTCTTTGTGATCTAATTTTCTATAAAAATATAAAGTAATATATTCAAAAATAATATCCTTTCTCTGATAAAGACAATGAAAAACAGTCATAGAAAATATTAAATATGCATATTAAAACCCATCCAGATAAAAATCTGCTCTAATAAAACTCTAATAAGCACTTTTTTGGTGAAATACTTTTATCCATGTTGATTTCTTTCTTTTATTACATTTATTTTCTAATTGTCGAGAACATTTACACATATCATTTAATCTGATGTTTACATACATCTACATTGTAAAATGGCTAAATTGTTATCTACCAAAAGTATAACCTCAATGAATTAATCTGCTTTCTACTGCTATACCACAATATTGAGGCTGGAGAGTATCCCCTAATAAGATCTATTTAGCTCATATTTTGGAGGTTCACAAACGTGGTGCCATTATCTGCTCAGCTCTGTGATGCTTTTTGGTGGCATTACATACAGGGCGTGTGGGGGCAGCAGCCTAGAGATCTCACCACGAGACAGGACGCTAGAAAGAGGAACAGACTTGCTCTCTTCTAATGCTCTTGTGAGGACACTTAGTGTTGCACAGGAACTATGACAGTCTTCCAAGGACAGCCTCCTCAGTGACCTAATCATCTCTCACTAGGCCCACCACAGCCCCTCTATCCTGGGGACTAAACATCCAATACATATACCACCAGGAAAACCCACGTCCAAACCATAGCACACACTTTGCAGGTGTGTGGCAAGATCAACTGATGTCTAGTGCCTTAGCAATTTTTAAAAATAAAATACTGTTAATAACTCTAGTCACTATAAGATATACTAGATGTCTTGAAATGATTCTGTCTGTCTGAAATTTTGTTTGCTTTGAACATCTCCCCAATCCACTAGAGAGTGGCCACCATTTTACTCTCTTTTTCTATGAGTTGAATTAGTGTGTGTGTGTGTGTGTGTGTGTGTGTGTGTGTGTGTATGGAGACCAAAGGTTGATGTTGGGTGTCTCCCTGGATTACTTGACCTCTTTCTATGAGCTGGGGTCTCTTATTTGAACTCATATTTGGTTAGTCTAACCATCCAGCTTGATCCATGAATCTCTTGTCTCTTCTTTCTTAATGCAGAGATATCAGGTTCCACACCAGCCCAGCAGTTATTGGGTGGTGTGGTGGGGATCCAAACTCAGCTTGCTTGCCCTAACTAAGCCATCTCCCCAGTCCCTATTTTATTAATTCCCACTTTGTACAAATTTTTAAGTATATTATGCATGTTAAAAACAATGTACTGATACTTAATTTGTGTTCATGAATCAAATTTAATTTTTCCTTTGTAAGCAGTCTAAACTATTAAGCTTAAGAATGAAGTGAATCACATTGAAAAATGTAATTTACTCAAAAAAATTATTAACCAGGGGAAAAAGAACTATCTCAGTCATTTAGGTTCTATTAATGTAATTACAATTGTCAAATTCCATGACTGTAAAACCTTTTTTTTTGTTTCATTAACTATTTAAGTCCCTGAACACACAGCAAAACTGCTATATAATAATACTAAACCATCATTTGTTGGCTATTAGATGAATGAATTAATCAAATAAATGCAATCAAACCACAGTTTGCATGCAGTTTATCGCTCTTTTGGCAATAACACTCCAAATAACCAGAACTGATTTATCCAGTATCTTTGGTATTTGGAGCTCACAGATTTTTGCCACTAGTCTCTAAGTGAGGAAGCCAGGGCCATATGGATTGGTCTCTGTTTCATCTTGCTCTGTTAAACTTAAGGACAGAGTTAAACCACATTAACGAAAGGTGGGAACATGATTCTAGGACTGAAAATGGCTTTACCAGTTTAAAGAAACTTGTGAAATTCTTTGTGTGTACCATTGCACCTGGACAGGGTTGGAGTGCAGTTGGGGTTACTAATTTCATTTACATTCTCCTTTAGTTTCTCTTTCTAGGATCCTCCAGATGCTTATATTTTCTGTTTAGTTTGGGTGAAGATAATTTAAAAAATTCCCCAATGCTCAATTGGAAATGAAAGTCAATCACTTGATAAGTGCCATTTCAGAATTTGTTGAACCAAAGGTAGTTGATTATTTGGTTAAATTTACATTTTATTTTATTTTTCTCTCCTTCAGAAAGGCTCCTGTAGCTGAGTGCCATATGACGCTTCTCTTCTGCTCTGTTCCTTCAGCAGGAGTTGGCAAAGCAAGACAAATAAGTATAAAATAAAACTTGTCCTACAAGGCCACCAGTTAGTAGTAGCTGCTCAGAGGTGAGACATGCCAACTTCACTGTAGAGAACTACCTTTCATTAAAAATTATCCAAGGACAAATTTATTTATCATTATTTCCTAGTCCAATAAAACCTTATTTACAAAATCAGGTCATCTGATCATATATTTCTTATTTAAGTTAAAATTTTGTATTAAAAAATATATAAAGGAATTTTGGGTTCCCTACCCTTAAATTTTGCATAGTAAGATAAGTGTTTTAGTTATGTATTATATTCTGTTCTTCTTTCCTCTCCTTTCCAGAGAACAAAAATTATTTATGTCTTCCAAAGTAGCAAATAAATAAGTGTTCTAGTTTCAGCCAAATATAGACCAGTCTTTCTTCTTAACACCTTATTTTCTTTTTTAAAAATGTTTATTTTATTTTATTTATTTACTTGAGAGAGATAGATCAAGAATGGGCTTGTCAGGGCCTCCAGCCACTGCAAACAAACTCCAGACACATGTACCACCTTGTGCGTCTGGTTTATGTGGGTACTGGGGAATTGAACTCTGGTACTTAGTATTTGCAGGTGAGAGCCTTAATCCCCTGGCCCTAGAACTTTTTTTTTTTGGTAAGTATACATGTCATGAAAACACAGCATTCTATATGAAATGACTACCCCTACTTCTTTGTTTTTACCCAACTGAAATTTATAACTTAACTGTTTACATCAGTTTCTTTCTCATTGCTGGGACAAAGTAGTTAACCAGAAGCAGCTATGGAAGGATAAAAGTTTAATTTGGTTTACCATTTTAAAAGGAGAATTTTTTTTCTAAAAAAATTATTTATTTTATTTATTTGCAGAGAGAGAGAGAGTGAGTAAGAGAGAGAAAGAGAGGGAATTGGCAAGCTAGGGCCTCTAGCCACTGCAAACAAACTCCAAATGCATGGGCCAATGTCACATTTGGCTTTATATGGGTACTGGGAAATTGAACCTGGGTCCTTAGGCTTTGCAGGCAAGCACTTTAACCACTAAGCCATCTCTCCAGCCCTCAAGGGGAAGTTTTAACATGATGGGAAAGACATGGAAGGCTGGATCATACCATCAGATGGGAAGCAAAGAGCAAACTGTACATGGAGTCAGGATATGACACCTCAAGACAGTCATCCTCCAGCAAGGCTCCATCTCCTAAACGTTGTCCAGCCTTTCTGAACAGCACCGTCAGCTGGGGATTATATATTCCAACACACAAGCCTATGTGGGAAGCAAAGTGCATTCAACCCAGCTTTAAAAGTTCCATAGTCTTTATCATTATCAACTGTTCAAAATTCAAAACTTTCATCTGTGACTCAAGCACTAGTTACATACTTCCAGCATATAATGGCATACACCAAATATTACCATTCCCAAAGAGAGAAGCAAGGACATAGTAAGGAAAGATTGGACCAAAGCAAGAGTGAAACCCAGCAGGGCCAACACCAAATCCTGTAGCTCCATGTCCAGTGTCTGGAGCTCGCTAGCTATGATGCCTATAGTCTCTCTTCTGGGTTGGATCAGCTCTAAGTCTAAAGCTTTTCCTGAAAGATGGTTTATGGTCCTGTCATCTCCAATATCCTGGGGTTTCTATTGTAACTTAAGGTTCACCTTCGCCATGATACCTTCTATCTTTCATTTTTCAGGCCTGCAAAATCAGTATCACATGGGTAGTTCTGCCAAGCTTTGTTGCCAGATTGCAATGAAGCCTGGCTTTGGGCCAGAGCTGTAACAGTCTCTGTATTATCACTTGGATGCCTGCATTCTTCCATCAGCCTTTTTCTCTAACTTTAGGTCTTCAATGGGCTGGGTCTTGCCTCCAGAGCATCTTTCCTATGATCCCAATGCAGATCAGCAGGCTTCTCTTTAATTGTGGTACTCTCTTTTACAAGTGCAGCCGAAGTGCCTGCATTTTTCTTGCTTAGAACTTTAAAGTTGCTCACAATTCTTTCTGTGACAAACTTTTTTTATATCCTTTTGTTCTGTATCATGCTCTCTTTCTCTGTAAAGCCAAACAAAAGCTGCTAATAGAAGCAATTCCACAGACTCATTTTTTTTTACCTTGAGATTTTTCTCTACTACACACATTAATACATTGCTTTTAAATTTAACCTTGATCATGTTTTCAGGTCACTGGTAGAATGCAGTCAATTTCTTTGTCAGAATATCACATGAACTGCCTCTAACACAGGGTCAGTTACAGATCCTTAAGAAATAAGCCTCCATTGTCCACATTTCTTTTAGCCTTATGGTCTTCAAAAGTCCCACCAGAATGGCCCATTGAGCTCTGCTTACAGCATTATATGGCTTCTCTAGTTCAAAGTTCCAAATCCTTCCATATTCCTCCTGTAAACCAGCTCCAAAACACTGAGAACCACATAGTCAGACTATCACATCTCATGAATGATCTCACTCCCAGTAACAATTTTATCTATCAGTTACTTTCTCATTTTTGAGACAAAACACCTGACCTTCTGGAAGGCCATCTTATGCAAGGAACAGGGTATACCCTTCAAACTGGGAGATAATTTTTGCCAGCTACAACTCAGACAGAGGCCTAATTTCCAGAACCTACAGAGAACTCAAAAAAATCAATAATAAAAACTCAAACTTCCCCCTCACAAAATGGGGCACTGATCTCAACAGAGAATTCACAGAGGAAGAAACACATATGGCTTTTACTTACATGAGAAAGTACTCAGCATCCTTAAGCATCAGGGAAATGCAAATAAAAACCACAATGAGATTCCACTTTACTCCAGTCAGAATGGCAATCATAAAGAAAACCAACAACAATAATTGCTGGCGAGGATGTGGGGAAAAAAGAACCCTCATTCACTGCTGGTGGGATTGCAAGCTTGTTCAACTGCTTTGGAAAGCACTGTGGTGACTCCTCAACAGAATGGACATAGAGCTACCAATGGATCCATCTATCCCTTTACTAGGCATCTACCCGCAAGATGTCACATCTCAGGATAGAGACATTTGTGCAACTATGTTTATAGCAGCTCAATTCATAATAGCCAAGAATCGGAATCAAACAAAATGCCCTTCTATGGAGGAATGGATAACAAAGCTTTGGTATATTTACATGATGGAACTCTATTCAGCTGAAAAGAAAAATGACGTATCGAAATTTAGGGAAATATCGTCTGACTTGGAGCAGATCCTACTAAACAATCTCTCAAAAGAACAGAGAGCCAAACACCACATATTCTCCCTCATATGCGCCTCCTAAACAGGTTAACTGTAAACTCTACATAAAGCAGTAGAAAGAAGTGAGAGGTTATGAATGAGGGCTAAGGGATGGGGGAGAGAAATGACTTAAGCATGAGGCTAAACCAAAATGGGTTCAAAATTATAAAATCCTCACGAGCATACTGTAATCTATTGAGCAAGCAGTGGGCATCGTCTGGCAAGAGGGGCTATGAATAGAAGGGGAGAGAGTCTAAGCCTGTGTAAAATTGATCAGTCTGGCAACTCCTGTTCCCAGTCACTGGCTCCTTCCTCCACTGAGCTGTTGAGCAAAGTGACCCATGAGGTCCCAAAAACAAGACAGGATTCTGTTAAAGCTCTTGAATGCCCACCCCAGGCCGGAGGCAAGATCCTGTTGCTGAAGAAAACACAAAAACCCATCTATCAGCATCGACAGACCCTGCAAGGTCCAGAATGGTATCCAGCCCCCAGATGGTAGTCAGTGTAGTGCTGGAAGGCACTGCATAAGCTGCCAGGGGAAGCTGGTCATTGACAGCTGGAGTAAACAGAGACCACTGGCATGAAACACAGTCTGCTACCATGAGTGGGCTGACCACACTTCCTACTGGAAGAGAACAGCGAAACAAGAAAGGAGCACTTGTGAAATGGAGTAGCCAAAAGCCTGGGTGAGGCAATCTACAGCTTTCAAATTAGGCCAAATATTGCACTTAGTGAGGGGAGCCTTTAATTGGAACTGGGGACTTAGGGCAATTTGCACTGGGAGCTGGACTCTGGGGCCCCCAAGGAGAGATGCACTATGTGAGAGATTGATGGAGAGGCTACTAAAAATAGAATTTAGCTAATTCAGAAATCTGTATCTCAGTTAACCTATACTGATCTCACTCTCTGATGGAGATTCTCTTTGTATCTTTCAGAATGCTACGAGAGAGCTGTGGCTCATCCAACCCTACCAACAAACTTCAGGCTGATAGCTGACATCCTGGCAAGAGATAAGCCACCCCAGACATACCAGGGAGGATCCATATGAACCCCACAAAGAATGATGAGATGAGCAAGTGACCCATAGCCACAGCCAATCAGTCAACACAGGATAAGCCAGTGAGACAGACACCAATGATTTTCGACACAACCTAAAACAGTAGTACAGAGACCCCTTAAATTCTAAACAATAAAGCTGTCTTAATACTCACCCACCACAACTCAGGGAACCCAGTGAAAGAGGGGGTGGAAAAATTGTGAGAGCCTTGGTGGGGGAGAATATTGAGAGACATGGCCCCCCTCAGTAACAACACACTAGGGCCTGTGGAACTGGGCTGACTCCTAGGCTGTCCATGGTCCCTAGCCCCAAGGACTGATCCAGACTGCCCACAGAGGAGGATATCCAGCTGATTGGGTATGGGGAAGAGGGTCCTTGAGGGACTGGGGATAACAACTCATTGTTTGCCCATTAAATATTGTAACTTATTATGGACAATAAAAAAAGGAATTGGGTATAATTTGGCCCTCAGTGGAATGGGGGTATGGAGGAAGGGAATGGTGGTACCAACATATGAATAGTACATACAAAGTTTTTATTTATTAAAATAAATAATTTTTGAAAACTCACAAGTTTGGGCTGGAGAGATGGTTCATCAGTTAAGGCACTTGCCTGCAAAACCTAATGACCCAAGTTCTTTTCATTCATAGTAGATTTATTTATTGGCTCCAATTTTTCATTGCACGGGATTAATAACATACATTCATATCTTTGTCATAATCTCATATTGGGAGGAGGTATTCCCAAAATCTTTGAACTTGACCATCTGACTTCTTGGCAAGGAGGATATTGTCAGTGAATGTGACTGAGAGAGGTTTTGTTAAGTGATGAGGTATTCTGAGAAAAATAAAATAATAATAGTCATTGTTATTAGAAACAGCTGAGACCATATGTATATGAACAATACTCTCCAGATTGGGCCTGTTGGTAGGCACCCACTCCACATACACACAAAGGAGAGGGTAGGGGAAATAGTCCCTCACCTGAGATCTCAGGTAAAATTTATGCCAGCTGTATGCAATGATGCACGAGGGGAAAACAGAGTTTCCAGAGAGTCAAAGCTCAAGGGATGGGGTGAGAACCTATCTAGCCATGGGGAGGTTGTTATCCATATTGGGATGAAACCTTTCAATGCAGCTGCTTTGAGGTCTCCATGCTCCAGTAAATAACCCCTTACCTGTGCTCTGTGAGAAATTCCAATAAACTCATGGGTTTGTCAAAGTACACTGATGGAATTAGCCATTCGTTCATCAGAGGTGCTCTGCTTGGGTGAGCCAGCACTGTCTGCTTCTCAGAAAATAGTTTAAGCAAAAGACTTGAAGACATGCGTGTACACTGACGTTTGTCTGCTCACCTTCTTCTTGTCTCCATGGAAGAATACACTCCCCCGATCCTGTTCTTCCTGAGAGGGTGAGAAACACATGAGGAAAACCTGTAAACAAATGGTGTGGTAGTAATACACCTGGCTGAACCCAGCACGGAGCACCAAAACTTCAGCCAACCCATGCATGAAGAATCAACAAACCACTCCATGCCAACGGTGTCCTGCTTGGGTTTTGTGGCATTATGTGATCACTGATGTGCCTTTCCCTTTTCAAGTTCAGTGGCTATGTGCAAAGTGAGATTTCTCTTCATAACTGTGGGAATTATTTGCACCAGTTCTTTTGTTTTCTTATGATGATGATGAGAGCCCTGGCTTATATGCTCAGTCACTTTCCTGTTTTGGCACAGATTGTTTAGTGCTGATTACTGATGACTATACAGTTTATGGCAAGTGTCTATGGTGAAGCCCCCCTAGCTCATACTTCTGACCCATTTGGAGATTGGGCTCACTCTACAATGGGAACAGAGCGTTTGAAAAACACTAGATTTAGGATCAGAAAGGTTTTGGTCCAAGTTATAGCTCTTCCATTTTTAGGTCTTTTTGTTTTTTATACAGTTAGTTCCCTTTGGTTTGGTAATAATCCTGGGCCATTTCCACAGTCCCATCTTGAGCATATGCAGCCAATCCCAAGAACTCATGTTCACTTGGTGGGCAGTCCTCTTTCTACCCTCTGCTATGGGTGCAGCTTTGAAGTCCCAGCCTGCCAGCAGCCTGAACTTGGAATCTTAACCTCCTTTCCTGGATTCCTGCTCAGAGTTCACATCCCCGAGACAGAGCCGAGAGTACCAGGCAGAAGTCCAAGTCCCTTTGTGGGTTTTTCTTCCCTGGAGAACCACAGTCCGACAACACCGTGTGTGGTTTAAAACCTCGAGCATGTGGTCCAGGTTTATATGTTTTGAAGCTCGAGTGTCAATTATACTTGTCCCCTTTGGTCTGTCATAGCCAGAAGCCGAAGTCCTATTTATTTTTATTATGCTGTTTTCACCATATTCTTTTATTGCCCCAACTTTTGTTTTATTGAATAAATTTATGTCATTATTTTCCTATGATTATTTAAATATTTATACTCCATTGTACTCATAGTCAATTAAAAATAAATGTTTTTGGCCATTTTAAATTATGTTTTTAATAACATTAATGATTGAAGATTATCTGTGTGTTGTGACTATAATTGTTTTTACTTAGAAAACCTTTCTTTTTAAATAAATTTTCTTTTAGAAAATCTAAAAGAATCAAAAATAATTATTTAAAAGCCACTGAATGTAGTAATTCAACAATCTGGCAGCAAAAGCAAGAGGCTCTCTGTAAACTCAGACGTTTGTGGGTTCCTGGGGGAAGATCAACAGCAGCTCTTGGCACAGTTCCACAAGTGCCCAGAACTCTCTAGCAAGGCAAGGTGACCAATGAAGTTCTCCACAGGGAGAATGAATATCTTGAAGTTAGGATGGCAATTCAGGTGTCCACATAGAAGAAAGAAGGAATTGGTACCACTGTGCATAATTCTACAGCAGACTATCGTTTTGGTGGGTTAGGAAATTTATAGTTTTCCTACCTGAAGGAAAATACTTCTTTAAATATTACATTGTCTGTGATGTTTTACTTTTGTATTGGACTGTGAATGTGTCTGAAGAATTGGTTCATCTTGATTACATTGAAAGGAGAAAGATTATCCTTTCCAAACACTGGTGAAAAAATCCCAGAAGACATGAAGTCTTGGAATGACCCAGCTTGCTGTTCTAACTGTTCATAACTACTAGGCATCCTTCCAGGCACAGGTGTCATCTGTGTGGACACCTGAATTGCCATCCTAACTTCAAGCTATTCATTCTCCCTGTGGAGAACTTCAGCGGTCATCTTGCCTTTAAAACCCCAGGGTTTCTAAAAAAGTGTTCTAGGAGTTTAAGCCCTATGGCTGACAAGAGAAAGGAGATGATCCTTTGAAGACCTCTGGGACCCCGGTGGGGTCCTGTTTCTCTATGCATGCTGGACACTGGTCCAGTAAGGATTCAAGAGACATTCTTCCAGGAGAGAAATACAGGCAGCTGTCATAGAAACAAGAAGGACAACTGGGTTGTCACTAGGCAGTGATATATGAGCTAAGGTGAGCTTTGAATTTCTGTTTAATTGAGCAATGCATTCCTTCCTATTAAACATATCTAACAAATCCAGGCCATCACTGAATATAATATCATAGGCATTAAGGTCAAGAAAATAAACACTTTTTTATGTCAGGACAAAGACAATATTCTATTTTGGGGCACATACAATTCAAAGGAGGATATGTCTAAAATATGTTTTAGAAGTACAAGTGATTTATGGAAAAGGTTCATATAAAATTTGTATATTAAAACGTTTGTGACAGGTGCATTTAAGTTTTCTTCTTAACCTTGTGCCCCTGTGTTTACATGACAAATTCCTTGAATAAATACATAGTCCAGCAGCTAATCTGAAAAGTAGAGGTACTGGTATACTTGGTAACTATAGTTACAATTGTCTCTTCTTTTCCTAGAATGTAAACTAATGTATCATCATCTAAGAAATCATTTTTAAAGCTTTAATGAGATAAACACTAATTTTCTAGGTAATGTTCCAATTGCTGAACACTAGTCATAATTTCTTTCTCTCAATGACAAAAATGATGTCTAGCTACAGAGAAGAGGCAAGATATGAATGCTAATGTGTTATAACTTGGGGAACAAATCTATTAATTTGAAAATTCCCTTGGAAAATGTTTTTCTTTACTTCATCAAAATAAAATAACTAGTTTATTTAATTAATGATTATTTGAAAAGGCACTTCCAGATAATGATTATATTGTTTTAGTTGGATAATCTATACAAATTTTTGCAAAAATGTAACTTCAACACTGATTCTTAAGATATCCATCAAAACTTGAACATTCTTTCCAACAGGCAAATGATTTGTACCAAATAGAATAGATGGGAGATTGACCCAGTTGCTTGGGAATACAAACCACAACTTGCTGTGCTGCTGTTAACAAAACTTTTCTATTTCCCTAGTTCTTACTTGTGAGGAAGAGTTTATGAGGAGATCAAAATTATTGTTACTTTAGTTGTAGGAGAGAAAATGTTTATTAATACAGAAATATTTCCACAAATATGCCTTGCTTAATGTTTGCTTTGTCAATTTTGTCATCTTTGCAAAGGCAATCATGACAAGCTGAACTTTTCTCCAATTTATTTTGTCATTGCTGGTGTCTGTGATAAAGGCTCAATCAATAACTGTCTAAAATGTGAGTGATAATTAAAAAACAGCATAGGGCTGGAGTGATGGCTCAGTAGTTAAGGTATTTGCCTGCAATGCCTAGTGACCTGGATTTGATTCCCCAGTATCCATATAAAGCCAGATGCACAAAGTGGTGCATGCATCTGGTGTTCATTTAGGCTCTGGCATACCCATTCTGTCTTTCTCCTTGCAAATAAATAATTTTTAAAAGGCAGCATAAGAAATAATGTCTTTGTCAATACATAACCAATCAGGCATGTGTTGTTAAAATTGAACATAGAGGTCACACAGATTGATTATCCCTAATCTGAAAGTCTGAAATTCAAAATGTACTAGAAACATAAAATATTTTGAGGGCTAGTATGACAGAAATGGAAATGTTGACACCTGACCTGTGATGGCAAACAAATGTGCATAAAATTACTGTATGGAACTACTTTCAACTTATGGGCATCAAGTATGTATGAATCAATGAATTTCCTATTTAGGCTCGAGTCTCATCACTATAATATAGCCCATGATGCATAGGAAGTCATTCTAAAAGTTGAGAATTTCTAACTTCAGAAACCATCTTGGCCACAAACATTTTGGACAAAAGATAAATGCCATGTATAGCTGCATTAACGTGGAATCCTTAGAACCAAGCCAACATGGCACGTACAATCACAGGTTGATAGACATTTTGTTGTAGTGAGTCAACTACAATAAGCAACAGTCCTCTGATGACCTGTGCATATGAAGTGATGAGCAAAACTGCTTCCAAACTTCTAAATAAAAGCAAGCAAAATGATCCTCTCGATTTTCTCAATGTTCCTGGAAATTTTGGACCGAATAAAATAGTCTAAAATAAACTTCGTGTCTTTTATCATAAGGGTCCCTGTAATTCATTAGAAATGAAGATTCCAGATGTGTTAATGTCAAGTACAATGTCAAAATTATTTATTTACTGGCACACACATGTGTGTGTGCATGCTTGTGTGTGTGTGTGTGTGCGTGCGTGTATGTGTATGCATGCACATGCCATCTCTTGTCAATGCGAATCAATGTTCTCCTGGCTTTGTGTGTCTGTAGGAGGACTAGAGAATTGAACCCAGGTCATCAGGCTTTGCAAGCAAGTTCCTTTAACTGCCATCTCTGCAGCCTCAATACAGTTCTTATTTTTAAAAATAATCAATTTATTTATGAGAGAGAGACAGAGACAGACAGAGAGAGAGGTAGATGATGAGAGGGAGAGGGTGCACCAGGGCCTCTAGCCAATGTAAACGAACTCCAGACAAATGTGCCACCTTGTACATCTGGTTTTATGTGGGTACTGGGGAATTTAACTTGGGTCTTTCTGCTTGTAGGCAATGGTGCTAAGGCATCTCTCCAGCCCTTGATATAATTCTTTATTGTGGATGACTGTCTTTAATGCATTGAAGCTTGGTTTGTGTCCAATCATTTCAATATTACCTTACAATCACTGCCAAAAATTCCCCCAAGCATTTTATAGCCTCTCCCCTCCCGAGTAAGTGAGAAGTTTCCTTCCTGATGACACACCATTGGGCTTCTTTGCTGTGACGGAAGCTTGAGCCTGACTGTGTCCTTATGCATTATCTGTATCTTGACGACTCTTTATCCCTTAGCTTAGCCATCCACAATCAATATTCTTTGTGTTTCTAAAGTTAGGAATAATAATTTGAAGGCTTATAATAATTTTTAGTTTCAACCACATCCACTACATTAAGATCTCTAAAGGAAAGACAACATAAAATTTGCATATCTATGTTACTTAAGGGGTGAAAGTTTTTGCTTTTTTTTTCTTTCTTTTATTCTTTTTCTCTTTTTGTCGAGGTAGGGTCTTATTCTATCCCAGACTGAGCTGGAACTCACTTTGTAGTCCCAGGCTGGCCTCAAATTCATAGTGATCCTCCTAACTCTACCTTCCAAGTGCTGGGATTAAAGGCATGCATCACTATGCCCAGCCATTTTTTAAATTTTTCCAGGGTTGCTTGTAAATGTTTAGTCCAGGTGGGTTGTTGTCGTTGAGAGATTAAGCAGAAGGGTCTTGTTGCCATCCTCCATGGGGAATGAGTGGGGTGAACTGGTTGGAGAATCCAAGAGACATAATCCAGGGCCAAACAGATGCCACATCCAAAGTGGCAGGAACAAATTTAAAAAAGAAAACCAAAGCTCAGAAACAGGATGAAACAACAAGCTGGATTGAAGGACTAGGTCAAGAATAAGGGGCTGGGAGTTGTTCCAAGAAGCTCTTAGTGTCAGGAGCTTCTGTTTAAGGGCATAGGATGTGTGTAGTCCTACGGTCTATAGAACTGGGATGTGTAGCTCACACTGTCTGTAGGGCCTAGGATGGTGTAGCTCTCACTGTCTGTAGAGCCTGGGTTATGTAGCTCACATTGTCTCTAGGGCCTGGAATGTGTAGTTCACACTTGCATCAATGTGCTTTAAAGAGGCAGATTTGAAATAGGCACTTTCCCAGATGCTTTTTGAAATTATTAACTTTTCAGTTTTATACAGTGTGACATAAAAATAGGTCTGCTGACCATATATTTTGACAATTTGCCAAATAATTATTAATATAATTTTTCAGCACAATTGAATATGTTTATATATATATATATTTAGTCTACTTGATGGTAAGCTTCTTGAAGTCAATACATATTCCTTTTTCTCTCCATCTTTCTCTCTTTCCTTTTCTAATATAGTTCCTAAAACTAGTACGTAGGCTACATAGCAAGAAAAATGGAAAGATGAGTCAGAGAAAGGAAGGATGGGATGAGGAGAACAGAGGAATCCACTGATAAAAGGAGATACCGAGGAAGAAGACACACACACACACACACACACACACACACACACACACACACACACACATTCCTTGTATTTTGTTCCTTTTCCTGCTCGAGTAAGAAAGGGAGCTACATGCTGATGTTTTGTAGTGCACTGGGCACGGACTGCCTTCCCCTTCATCATCTGTAGCTGCTGTTCAAACATTTTGTCCCTGAATCCCTGTGGATGGGTAGGAAACGTCCATTCATTCCCCATCATATCAGCACAGAATGCTCATACTCAGTGAACTCTCCGAATGCCAGAACTCTTCAGAGACTCCTACATTTTTTTTTATTGTCCATAATGAATTACATTGTTTAGTGGGCCAACCATGAGTTGTTATCCCCAATTCCCCACTGCCCTCCCCTCCCCCTTCCGCTGGATAACCTCCTCCATGGGTCATCTGGATCAGTCCTTGTGACAGGGGACCATGGATAGCCTAGTATTCAGCCAGGTTCTCCTGGACCTAGTATGTTGTTACTGAGGGGTGCCATGCCTCTGGATAGTCTCCCCCACCACGGCTCTCACAGTCTTTCTGCCTCCTCTTCCGCTCAGTTCCCTGAGTCATGGTGGATGAGTATTAAGGCTGCTTTAATGTTGTGAGCTTAGGGGTTTTTGTGTCGAGATTCGTTGGTTTCTGTCTCACTGGCTTATCCTTTGTTGACTCCCTACATTTTTGCCTCAGTAAGGCTGCAGGTCCATATGACACCACCCTCTGCTGCTCCCAAATCTGCCCACTTATGAGTGTCTTATTCTACTTATCTTGTAATTGTTTGATTGGAATTCGCTGGATCATGATGAAGTTGTGGTGGATTCTGCCACAATTCTTCTCAACACGTGTTTCAGGAGAAAATGTGGTCCTAGGAGCTCTAAGTTCTCTGACTTTAAATATGGGCCATTTATATCCAACAAGAAGAAAATAAGATCCCATGCTATTCATATATAAGTAATATTTCTTCAGGCTCATTAAATCTCATTACCAGCTTGTTTGTGAGCAAATTGATTTAATTAATTATAATTTTCCAGATGGTATTTTTGGAGCTTATAGATCTAAATACATGAAAATTCTCATACAGTCCCATAAATCAATTCCTCTCCATCTCTGCCATATAATCTATAGTCAACTGGCTATCTAATATTATAGAAGACACAAAAATATTAGAGTAGAAAAATGAGACCTGAAAGAAATACTAAGGAAAATTGAGACCCACCTTGCCAATTATACTCAAGAATAATATAAAAGAAAGTTGACGAATTGTTTCTTTGTTAAAAATAGAGTGAATAAGGTGTTAATTGCAGAATTTGACTAGAAGTTCCAATCAGTTGGAAAGTATTAAGGATTACATTGTAAATGAAAAGGCTTGGAATTATCTTCTCTAGATTGGAGTGAGATAATTTTCTCATGCGTTTGTTGTGATCTGTGCACGTGGATAAATTTGTTAGCTTTACAATAATTTACTCAGCTGTTAGAAACCCTCTGCCATTCTTACAGCAGCCTCTAGAGGTCAGGATGGAGGCATTGAGCAGAGCCTAGATTCCCATTTATCGTCTAGCCAATTAAAATAACAGCAAACACTGAGTCTTTCCATCTGGTAACATTCATAAGCCCTAAGGAATTTCTCATAAAATGTAATTTAGCTAACAAGATAATATATAACAATCATTCCCCATTATTGGATATATACATATATATGTATAAATTTATTATATTACATTATATTCCTTTCAAAACAAAGAAATCCAGTCCAAAAACATTTTTAAAAAATTATTTAGACCAGTATATACAAGGGTTTCTAAAAGAATGTGTCATGAGAATCAAAGCATCTTAACTTCACATTAATACAATGCTTTTAAGTTTTCTCACGTTCCTAAAATTTAGGGTTGCAATCATTTTCTTAATTCAAAACCATTTGAAAACTCTCCAAATAATACTGAGATCATTTGGAACAAGGCAGAATAATTTAGCGTCATTAGTGAACCTTAGTGGTTCATCAGTTCCAATTCTGAAGGTGACAGGCAGCCGGAGACCACCTTCTCACAGTTCCTCCAAAGTGCCACAGCCCAGAACTCAGTGACCATGATGATCACCACCCAGGAAATTGATGGAGGGAAAATCCAGAATATTCTGCACATATTTCTGGAGTCAAATGATTTCTTGTTACCTGGTTGTTTTCTACTGTATTCCCTTTTTACTTAACAGTGACTCCAGATAACTTTGAGAGAAAATATGAAAAAGAATCTTATTTTTGAACATCTAAGTGAAATTGATATACTGTATTTAGTGGCATGGCTTGTGCTCCTTCTAAATCTTAAAGAAAGAGTGTGCCCTGGGAATTCTAGGCGTGCACTTTTCTTACTCCTGCACACCTCTTTCTCCAGTTTTCCTCTGAAATATTAATCCCCATTCCTGCGGACTCAGCTCCTGTAGCATCCTCCTGGCAAAGCCTTCTTAACAGGACCTTGAGTCTACCAGGGAGGAAGAGGATAGTAAAAACATTTGAAAACCAGAATGGCACACGTATCAATCAGTCAGCATTCAGGAACAACACTCTCTTAGAGGAGGATCCTTCCAACCAACCAGTGATCTCTAAGGGAAGAGCTCCTGTGCCATTTGACTTAGCATCATAACCTGGTACTTGGCACAACGTTAAATAAGAAATGTTTTTATGAATGAATGTAATATCGAGAAGTTATTCATTAACTCCTTGGGGGGTGTGTTCCTGAAGCCCTAGTGCCTTCATCACGGCTCAACTCCATTTCACCTTAGACGTTAGCTTACCCTGTGACAAATGCATTCTTCTTTAAATTGGGTGATCTTTTTGACACCCTTCTCAGGATCTGAGCACGGATTTGTCCCTGAAAATATATAATGCTGGTCTATGTGTTAGCCCTCCCATTTTCCTGTTATATTTTTGATGAATGGCGTGAGTTAGCTAAATTGGGTTTGTGGAAGCAGGGGTAATTGAATTCATTTCCCAAATAAAACCAAAGTCTACGATACCATTTAAAAGATAACCTGTACTTAATTTATTCCAAAGATATAAAAGACAGTTTTTGAAGACTGTTACTCAATCCTATTTTTATATATAGTGCATACATATTGGGTAAATCATTCTTCATTAAATGTTTATCTGGTTTGGAAAAGATTCTTTAGATTTAATTTGGGAATATTTAATAAAATAAGGAAATAGATGTCAAATTTGCCTCAGGATAGCATTTTTCAGAAACATTTTCAAATCTCAAAATAAAGCTGGAGTACATTTAACCTGGTTTCCAAATATCTTTCCTGTGTGTGGCATCTTTATCGTGTGAGTTGGAAGACTTAGTTCAGTTACACATCTTTTACTTTGAGTTGCAACAAGCTGCTCAGAAGAGTAAATGGTTCTTCATCTCCTAGATTCATGAACCCAAACAGCTGCCAAACACAACAGTCGCTTGTTGGTATAAAGAGAGATTGGCGGGAACAAAGAAAACTTCAGGCCAATGGTAGTTAATTTGAGATCAATGAGACCTACTTACAACGATCATTTACCTTTGTTCAATAAAGTGTTTCTGAGAGATGAAGCCATGAGAAGCATGAAAGGAATGAGTTTCGTTCCTCTGTGAAAGTTAAACCGGAAAAGGGTGGGACTTTAAAAAGCTCTTGACAGGTGTTGTAGGGTCCCAGGATGCTCCTAGAAGATGGTGTGACAGAAGGTGTTAAATTAGCTTCAGTCTGGCTGAGGATGCCTCTCTACTTGACTGTAAGAACCTGAGGACCTGCAGCCTGGCTCACTATGTAAAGTAACTGCAAATCCAATGTAGGGGCACATTATTTTCATCAGATAGCTGATTACAGAAGCTAAATCCTACAACTGACAGGTAGCCAACTGATGCAAATATGGCAAAGACAAAGCCAGGACCAATGAAGCGCTCCCTGCCTCACCTCTGTCTCTGAATTTCATTTCTGTTTTCTCTCAGTAAATATTGCTTTGTCACGCTGGAGGTCATTGAACTTGTTCTGGTTGGGTGCGCAGCCTGGCTCTAGAATTGTGAATCAAATCTCTAAATAAGACCTTTACACTCCGTTGGCCTCTTGGAATAAGGCAAATCCTGAAGCTTCTAGCAATGCCTTTTTTCATCTGAAATATTAAGTCTTTGACTTAGCTAACCATTAAAATATCATGTGGCTTCACATTCCTACATTTTAAAAAGATAACTGGCCATAAGTTTAGTAGTTATGTATAAGGGAGTTAGAAATGAAGCAAGTCCTACCTCTCCAAATACCTTTACTGTTGGTGGTGTTAAAGATGCCATCTCTTCGTCCTATAGAGCCCTCATTATGCCAGACATGCTGACACAGAATAGAAACAAGGAAGTTTTCTTTTTATAGGCAGTCAGCCAGAGACAGAGGCCCAAGGAGAACATGGATGCCACCTTGTCTGTCCTGGCAGGACTCGAATCCATGTCTGACCCAGTCTCATCCAAGATGGCTACAAGCAACAACTCCTCATCAGCATTTCCTTCTTCTTCTTCTTCTTCTTCTTCTTCTTCTTCTTCTTCTTCTTCTTCTTCTTCTTCTTCTTCTTCTTCTTCTTCTTCTTCTTCTTCTTCTTCTTCTTCAAGTTTTCCCAGGCTTAGCACACCTGTGGGCTGGCCCTTCTTGAGGCAGCCTCTTGAGCCCACTGACCAATCAGGTTCCTCCCTTACACACCTGAGGTTGATGGTGAGGATCATCCTAATTGGATATTTTATTCATATAAATGGGCCTGTGTGTTAGACTCTTCCTCTTCTTTGTGCCTCATGGTGCTAGTTTCTCAGATCTTTCCCAATGTGAGAGATTTCCTTGGTTTCCCTCTCCTTGCTGGGAAGGGGGAGAATTCTTCTTCATCTAAGCATTTTCCTGTTTTGTTTTTGGGTGCTTTCCTGTTTTGTATTACATGCATGATCAGGTGTGTGAGCGAGTCCCTTACTCTCTTAGTCTTCTCTGACCCCCTATGTGGGGGGGGGGTCTCTTGGTTTGAGCTCTCCTGATTTGCTTTCCACATGTGTGTTAGCCCCTTCTCCAGAAGCTTCTTCCCCAGAGATCTCTCTATGTGAGGGAGACTTTTCTTAATCTTGCATTTCCCTTCTCAGCCAAGGCTGACAATGAGGAGAACTTTTTTTGGCTTGTCTTCCCTCTGGATCCTAACTTTCCCTAAACTCAACCTTATAATTCATCATTTAACTCTTCATTGGGTCTGCATTTTCCATTCTTTGATAACTTGGACAAGGATCCCTAAGTTGAGGTCCATGGGCCAGGGGGATCTACATTTTATAGAATCTAATTCCTCCCTGGGCTTCAGAAGTCCTGCATGAGTGGAAGGGCCATGGTGCTTTTGGGGGTTCTCGCTTTCACTTCCTGATTGATTTCTGTCTGCTCTCTGTTCTGCCAGGCACAAATGACTCAAACCAAGTACACTACATGGACTGAAACCACAAGCAAAAAACAAATCTTTCTCCCTTTTAAATTGTTTCTGTGATCACTTTGACAGCACAAAGCCCCAAAATTATTTCAGGTATTTGTCACCTTATTGGCAAGTGATAACAGAATGAACACAAGCATTATCACCCAGCTCCTCTCTAAGCCTTTATTTCTAAATGAGTATTATCTTGTCCTAAAAGTTGTGGGGACATATTGGTGAATTTTTATTATGGAGTCATTACATGTGGAATGATTTATCAGTCACCATAAACTCTGTTGTCAAAATTTTTTATTTTAAAAGATGTTTTATTTTCCAAGATTATAGCTCTCTCAAATAATTATCTACCAGAGGTTTTATTTATTGTACAAAGCATTCAATAAAATTTCTTACAAATCTTTGGAGGGTTATTTTTTTTAATGGTCATATCATGTTTATGTTGGCTATAGCTGGCACTTGCCTTTTACCAGTGTTTATAACTGCCTTATTTTGGATATAAAACCCTTAATTCCAGCACTTGGGAGTCACTTAGGAGAATCTCTGTGAATATACAACACTTATACAAGTTTATGGAGGTGAACTAAGTCCAGATGTATTGGAAAACAGCAACTACATACCTAAAGTATTTTTAAAAATTTTTATATACAATTTAAGTAGCAGCTCTAGTTTAGCCTCATGCTTTTCACCTCTCGGCCAGGAGATGATTGACTTCTATGATCCACATCTTTTTGCATGTATTCCAGGATCTAGAGATTGTCCATACACTAAAGGTTTAGTGTCAGAGTTATCTTCTTACAGCTGAGACAAAACACCTGACTAGAAGCACCTTATAGAAGGAAATGGTTTATTTCAGGCTTACAGATTCGAGGGGAAGCTTCATCATGGTGGATGGAGTGAGCTGGATCACTTCATCATATACCCACAGCAGAGGGAGAACAGCAAAAGAAAAGAAACCTGGCTCTGAGCATGCAGTCGGGCTGGACTCCTCAACCATAGAGACCATCCCCAGCAATAGTCCCCCTACAGCAAGGCTCCACCTTCTAAAATCTTTACAAGCTGGGGTCTAACTAGGAAGCTTAATCAAAATATCTGAGGCTATAGGGGACCTTTACACCCAACCTACCAGTCAGTGGTGATTTGAATATGAAATTTTCCCTCTACCCTCCCAGGCAGATGCCACACACACAGACGCATGTGTTGAAGCCTTGGTCCCCAGCTGGTGGCACTACTTTGGAAGGTAGTAAAATTCCTAGTTGAAGGAATGAGGTCACTAGGCGAAAGCTCTAGAGAGAAATGCCTTGTCCCTAGACACTTCCAGTTTATCTCCCTGTTGGCTTCCTTGGTTCCACGAGGTCAACAATTTTCTTCCACTTGTGGCCTTACAAAAAACCTTCAAGTCTATGACACAATATAAATCTTTCTTCCTTTAAAATTGTTTCTCTGAGATATTTTGTCACAGTGACAAGAATCCTTACTAACCTAGTCAGTCAATTGTAAAAAGGCAATGAGCATTGAAGAGAAAGCCAAGGTAAGTTACTTTTTAATTAGGCTGATTGAGTAATAGGCAACATGTTGAAATACTCTTTTTACTTTAAAATTAGTCTGAACAAAGGTCAAGATAGTTGGCTGTTTAACAATCTTAACTGTATTCATCATCTTTTAACATAGAATAAAATTAAGCACAAAAACTTCCTAACATACTTAGGTTTTGGAACCATTACTCCATGAAATAATCTGAGTAAAAATCTACAGTCCTTGCCTTCCATCTTGTTGAAGGCGGGGTCTCTTGTTCAGTGCTCTGTTCATGAACTTCTAGAAAATTCTTCTATCTATGCCTCCCTTCTCACAGTAGGTGCACTGGGATAACACAAATCTCCCACAGCTCCTGTGGGATCTGGGGATCTGAACTCAGGTACTCAAGAATTGTATGGCAAGTGCTTCGTCCAATGAGCCATCTCCCCAACCTAGGACTGGTAAATTTTGTGGGGAAAGTGAGCAAAAGGGGGTGAAGATAACTCGTTCCTGCATAGTGGGGCTCAGGTAGCTAGAGAACTTGGATTGGCAGTGGGACATAAGAAGTGAAAACAGCAAAAAGGAAAAGGAAACCCAGAACAAAAGATGGAGTAATATTTTTACACCTATGTAGATAGACATATATTTATGACATTGTGAAGTTAACTCCTACTCACAAGGTTTAACACAAATCTCTTCCACCTCTCCTACATAGTTACCTGAAATTCTCATTGTATTTGTTTTTGGGGAATCAAAGCAAGGGTGATCTTTATCAGCCTATAAGTGTCTTTTTAATTTCACTCTACTTCTTTGAATACCCAGGTAGCACAGAACATAGTGGATGTGTGCCAGGCAACTGTGAGCAAAAATGGGCACTCTATTTTCTAGATGTTAACATCTGGGCTCTCAGTAATCCACCTGAGCCGTGAGGTGAGAAAAGCAGAGGCTCAGTAGAGGAGAACCAAAAGGCACACAAGAAGCTGGAGAGATGGCTCAGTGGTTAAAGGTGCTTGCTTGTAAAGCCCGACTGTCTCATTCTATTCCCCAGACACACAAAATGACAAATGCATCCGGAGTTTGTCTGCAGTGGCAGGAGGTCCTGGTGCACCCATACTCACTCGCCCTCCCCCTTCTCTCAAATAAATAAACATTTAAAAAGTGCAAGGCAGAACATCTAATCCCACAGCAAGGCAGAAAACCTATGGAAGGACAATGGAGAGAGGCACCAAGGGTGCCAAAAATTGTCCAAAACACAAATTTGGAGACTTTTACAAACCTAATAACTATAGAAAATTTGAATTCACCCACTATGACTCAGGGAAATTTGCAGAAGAGGGGGCAGAAAGAATGTAAGAGTCATGGGGGGGAGAATAACTAATGCATAAAAGGGAATGCCATCATGGATTCAATAGCTTTATCTAATAACGAATGATACTGAACACATTGTTGTGTTAATATATATAATTTTAAGCCAATAAAAACATTTAAAAATGAAAAAAAAGTGCAAGAACCTCTGAGGCCCCACCCACCTGCTCTCAACTGACTCATTAAAGGAGAGCTAATCATCAAGGTGTTTTGTTGATCAGATATCACATGAGGCTCTTCCATCATCTTTCAGGAGGTGGCCTGTAGGGAAAGTGTGGCTATAAAAGCCACAGACTTAGAATCCTTTCCCACCACTATAATTAACCAGCTGTGGGATTTTTCCCAAGTAGCAACCTCTCAGCTTCACTTCCTGACCTGCACAATGGATAAACAGTAACCTGCCTTGGCCTCTCAGAACCCGATTTCCTCCCTAGCTACCTAGTAATTAGGTCTGGTTAAGGTGACATCAGTGTTCCATTATTTCATTGATCCTCCCATCCCTACCGTCCCAACTCCACCTGTTCTTTTGAACAGTCAAAGAAAGTCAAAGAAAGGAAATGTCTTGCTACATTCTGAGGTTTCTTTCAAATAATATGAATGTGAACACAAATTCTGCCCATAAACAAATCCCAAATCAGTGTGGTCTAGTTTAAGATCGTGTTCCGAGTCCTTAAACAGTTTGGACATCCAGTATCTTACAACTCTGCCATTGGTATGAGTTAATTCCCATCCAAGCAAATCCTTTCCTGTTGTTTTTGTTTTTTGTTTTTCTTAAGGTAAGGTCTCCAGTCTATCCCAGGCTGACCTGAAACTAATCTGGTAGTCCCTGGCTGGCCTCCAACTCACAGTGATCCTCCTACCTCTGCCTCCTATGTGCTGGGATTAAAGGTGTGCCCCAACACACCTGGCCAAGTACAATGTTTATAGGGTAGAAGATTTTCTCTCTCCTTTCCCTCAGATTTTTCTGATTATTCAAGAAGTAGATTTTCCTGGCTGTGAGATAAAAAGTGGAGCAAATTAGTGGATTATTTTTTTCCATAGTCCAATTTCTTTTTTTTAAATACTTTATTTATTCATTTTCAAGCAGAGAGATACAGAGAGAGAGAGAGAGAGAGAGAGAGAGAGAGAGAGAGAGAGAGAGAGAGAGAGAGAGAGCACCAGGGTCACCACCTTGTGGGTCTGGCTTATGTGGGTACTGGGGAATTGAACCAGGGGCTTTAGGCACTGGAGGCAAGTGCCTTAACCGCTGAGCAATCCCACCAGCCCCCATAGTCCAATTTCTATGTGTTGTATATTGTTGCTTTTTATAGCCTTCTTCTTGCTTCTGCTGTTTTAATAATCTTTTAACTTTTCAAATGACGAGATACATTGAACAGATGTATTAAATTACTTGATCATGGTGCACAGAGAAACCTAAAAAGGAATTAATTTTTTAAAATCTTTTTTTTTTCTTTTCTAAACGCAGTAAAATATTTTCCACTTTTAAATTTATTTCTGCAGTAATATTTTTGATCTCATGCTTTAAAGTTGATATATTGCCTCCTAGCTATGTGAAATTTATAGAAGCAGGTCCCTGAATACATTTGTCCAGTGTCCAATAAAGTGATAAGCAAGTTAGTAAGTGATACTGTAATTAATTATATCAATGAAAACATCATAATCTTACAACTCTTCTTTGAGCCTCATGGAGAAGGAGGTTTGAAGGAAGAAGATTCACAAGCAATTAATTGGTCACCCATAGAAAAACTACTTTAAAATAGTATTTTAATAGCCTGTTTGCATCTTCAATGGACTTCAGTCAAATCAAACCATCTCTGGCTAAAAACAAAACAAACAAACAAACAAAAACCCCCCAAAAATGTAATCAGTTCCTCAAAATTAAATCCAATGAACTTGTCTATTCAGAAGGTCAAGCAATATATTCTCTTGAAAGAAAACCGTTCCTCACTTAATGCATCAGTTATTATTATTTTTTTAAAGAGGTGTTCTATTTCCTGTTTGGGCTCTGTCTGCTTTTTTATTACTGCCTATTAAAGTAACTGTCCTGCCAACATGCAAATGATATGCTAACTGCACATGGCTGAGATGAAAGGGAAGCTGGAAGCGGGGCCAGGCAGACCTATCAACTATGTGATTATGTTCAAGCAATGGAAAATCACCGAGCTTTCAACGTTTTCCGAAGTTATGTTTACATGATTCATGGAAACAAAAGTTAAAATAGGTAAATTTTCTTTCTTAAAAGGAGACATTTGAAAATATTAAATAATCTTAGCTATGGTACTTTCTTCTTCGTGAAATTTAAACAGCTTGGTCTGAAAAGGAAAGTGAGTGGCCGTGGGAGAAAATTGGGAAGACAAGAACTACATCCTTCTTTTTCTTGGAGGAGAAGCATCATACCCAATGTACGAGATGGTTTGTGTGTCGCAGGACATTTAATCCAGACCATCTTTCATGTAGAGCTGAGGAAACAAAGGCTTTTTCCAAATAACTTGTCCAATATCATTAGCTAAGTAGTGGTGAATTCTATAATTTACTGACTTTGTATCCCATGGTCTTTTCTAGCAAAAGGTATGTGGTGTCTAATTTTTGGTAACAAAAAAATTCACGTCAGTCTTTCTAAATTATTCCAGTATATCATTATTACTTTAAAAATAGGATAAAAGATTATTTTTTTTTTCTGGAGCCCAAAATGAGTGGCCATGGCCTGGGAATACAGATTTCGGTTGTCCCAAAATCCATGTTCCAATGTGGTCACAATTTCATGGAGATATTATAGTAATAGAACAAAATCATTCATCAGTTCAAACACTTTTCAAATACATGTATGGAAACATCAGTTAGGTAGATTACAGCAAAGCAATGAGATCTCTGCCACAGGCCCTAGGTGCTGATAACATTCTTAGCTGTTGGGTTAGCAGATCTGTTTGTATATTCCAAAGGATTTGCCTAGTCACACAGGATGTTAAGTCACACACAGAGATGCGCAATACAGAGTCACCTAAAGGGACTAAAATAGCCCAAGATAATAAGGCTTTGGATCTGCAACTTTCCAACCTTTCCACCATCACTGAAGTTATAATCCTCAAATCATCCTGAAAGGTGCTGCTTCTTTCTGGGAACTTTAACTCACAAAAACAAAACAAAAAAGTACCAAGAAGTCTTGCTGCCTATAATTATAGTGTTATCAGGATCTCATTTTGCCCTCCCTCAGCTCATCAGTCCCTGTGATACAGGCTTAATGAATTCAGAAGAGACTCAAGACAGAGTACATATAGAATAATTTGAGGCACCCTCAAGGGCTTCCCCTGGAGCAGTAACCAAAGGAGCTACTACAGTGGAACACCCTCACAGGGTAAGAGTGGGTAATGGCCAGACCATTGTGCTGATCTACATGCTCAAATAGGCTGTTTCTTAAAGTCCTGGAACAGACCCATTCCCGAGGGGCATTTACTGGTCCAGGTGATTTACAGACATATTTGAACTAACATGTAACGGGGGCGGGGACAATATTATGTCTTTGTTCTTTACTGGAAATCCTCCCACTAGATAGTAATCTTGAAATCTTCCTGGAAGCTCAGGAAGTCACATCTCTACTAAGAGTCTTAATTATTTTTTAATCTAATTTAACACATTGATTAAATTTCAAACATAGTGAAGCTAAAGATATTTCAGTTCCTTCATATATATATATATATATATATATATACACACACATATATATATATATATTTGGCATGTGTGCACTTAATATTTTTATGAACTAAGTCTTAGTGTTCTATAGAAAAGAGCAGGGTGTCAGCAGCCACAAGCTGCAGAAACTTTTCATACGGGCTGGTTGGAATGATTGTCTTTTCTTCTTATTTCTCATATTTTGATTCTTGATTAATGAGCACCCTCCAAAAATCAGAGTAGCTACAAAGGGCCAGAGCAGTTTATGTGTGTGGTGCTGAGGACAGAACGCAAGGCAGTGCCTGTGTTATGCATGCACTCTGTTACTGAGCTATATCTTCAACCTTTGCTTTTTTGAGGTTGTGTCTTGTTATGTGGCATACATTAGCTTCATGGTTTTTTTGTTAAGCTAGGAAACTAGTCTGTATTTTTTAATTAGTGAGCTGAGACCATTAACATTTAAGGTTATTATTGACAGAGGTTTGCTATTTCTTGTAATTTTTTTTGGCTTTTTCTTGTTGACTAGATTGTTTTCTTTTACCATTATTAATATTTTGGTATTGCTAATTTACTGTGTTGGACAGTGAGGATTTCTTCCCTTTTTTGCTGATCTATTTTATCATGAAATTTATTCTTTGCTGTAATCTTTATTTTAATTTTTGATAATTCTATACATGTGTATAATAATATTTTATCTTATTACCCAACTACCCTCTGTTTTCCACCTCTCACTTACTAAAACCCTTCTTCCCAACTAATTCTCTTCCTACTAAATGGAAAAATTTTGAATCCTTCCCACTAATATCAGGAACAAGACAAGGGTGCCCTATCTCTAAACTTCTCATCAGTACACTCCTTGAAGTATTAACTGGAGTAATATGTCAAGAAAAGGAAATAAAGGAGATTTTAAAAGGAAAGAGAAAACTAAGAATATCCTTATTTTCAGATGGTGCAATTCTACACATGAGGGGTCATAAAAACTCCATCAGAAAATTAGAGTGTATAAACAGTTACAGTATAGTGGCAGGCTACAAAATTAACACACAAAAAATAAGCAGCTTCCCTAGACATCAATGACAAACATACTGAGAAAAAAATTAAAGTAATCCCATTCACACTAGCTTCAAACATACCTTGTAATAAAACTAACCAATATAGATATATCATGATAGACAGCAATTGTTTTATTCCTGGTCTTTTTGTCCATTTTCTTCCATCTTATTCATGTTTCACAAGATCCTTACACGTGTGTTCTAAGGATTTAAATCTCCCTACACTTTTTTCCTCCTATTAAAATATTTTAAAATATTTTATTCCCGTGGGTTTCAGGATGAAGTTCACCATATGTTAATCTCTCCACCCTCTGCCTCAGCTTAATCTTGCACGGTTCCATATGGGAACACACCATGAATGACTGTCACTCAACTCCAAGTTTGCATGCCTTAGCACTGTCTAGTGTACTATTTTCTATTTATTTCTTGTGTCAGTTCTTTTTAAGGCATTACATTCATATTATTGAATGAATTAATAATGCTAATAACATATTTATGCATAAAATGGACATTTTCTTCTTTAAATTACCTTATGCATGTATTATTAACAATAAGTGAGGCAGAAAGAAGGGACAAAAAACTCCTAGGTTAACAATTTAACCATTTACCAAGAAAAAAATTGATGTTATCAATAATATCTAGGGTCTTGGTGGATGCATTTCTAGGGAAGACAGAGCTGCAATTCCTGGTGGAGTGGATCACATTTCTGGAGAGCACATGCCCTTTGGTGTCCTTCAAACAGGAGCAAGGCACATGGGTCCATGGCTGTTTTATATCAGGTGGAGGAGCCATAATACCTGGAGGTGGATTGTTCTGGAGTCCTCTGTCCTAGTGGGTGTGGGGTTGGACTCCAGCAATTCTGGCAATGGCAACCACAGCAGCAGCTGCTCTAGTACCTCTTCCCTGCTGGGTTGGAATTTCAACTTCTCCAACAGGGCCTGTTCAACCAGCAGAAGCCTGGCAAATGAGGGAATCGGTACACCAGCTGGTACTTGTCTACCAGCTGCTGTCCCAACCCCAGGACCTCCTTCAGTATCATCAAATGACATCAGAGAGATGCCAGTATCTGTAGGGGGTGGTCCCTCCATGGTCATGGGTACTAACTACACATGTAGCAACTAGACCCATTTTTATTCCTTAAAAACTCTGTTTAGCATTCTTTGGCTTGATCTGCCTATACACATCACAGTCACAGAGAACAAAATTCATGTGCTTGTTAGAAAGCTGAAAGGTGCCGGCAAAGATCTGTCATCTTGCAATATACATCTCATTCTGGAGTCAATGTGCTACAGCATCTAGCTACCCTTCCCCACAGTTGTGAATGCTGTTCTACAATGTCTGGTGTCAAGAGTAAAATTTAAAGGTCCTTAATACCTCAAAGAGGTATGTAACTACAGGTATGATGAAGGTTCTCCTAGAAACAAAGCAAGCTTGGTTGGTATAAGCTTCAGAAACTTTGGATGGTTTCTGTTTTTTCTTAAAATTGGCTTTTTAAAAACTCACTTGTGGGCTGGAGAGATGGCTCAGCGGGTGGGGCACTTGCCTCCAGTGCCTAAGGCCCCAGGTTCGATTCCCCAGGACCCATGTGGGCCGGACCAACAAAGTGGTGGTCCTAGTGTGCTCTCTCTCTCTCTCTCTCTCTCTCTCTCTCTCTCTCTCTCTCTCTCTCTCTCTCTCTCTCTCTGTATCTCTCTGCTTGAAGGTGAATAAATAAAATTTTTAAAAAGTTTCTTTAAAAAAATAAATAAAAAATAAAAATAAATAAAAACTCACTTGTTAATAATCAGATATATAATATGAGCAAGTCTTGTGAAGTTACCCCATTGCCCTACTCCCTGTTCCCAACCTGCTGAGAGCCTTCCTCAGTGGGATTGCTTGACTGGTCCATGGTGTAGGGGGTTATGAATTGTATAAACCATAGCCAGTTTTTTCTGGTTTTTTTTTTTGTGTGTGTGTTTTTCTGTGTTTCTGTGTGTGTATGTGTGTGTGTGTGTTGTTGTTGTTGTTGTTGTTGTTGTTGTTCTTGTTGTTAAGGAGGGCAATGTCTCTGGATATTCTCCTCCACCATGGCTCTTACAATCTTTCTGCCCTCTCTTCTGTTCAGATCCCTGAGTCACGGTGGTGGAGTTTTAAGTCTGATTTACTGTTGAGATCTTAAGAGTCTCTGGATTTCTGCTTTGGACAATTTTGGGTATCCTTGGTGTCTGTCTCCATTACCCTTTCATAGGTTATCTAAAATGCTGAGGAGATTGTTCTCTTGCTCGCCTCGCCACTTCCTCTAAGGTTTCGTTTTGGCCCTAGATGGTAAGTTAGGGGAGGTTCATTTCCTGCCTGGGTGTCAGCCATTATCTCAGGTCCTATTGGTGGAATTGGGTTGCCCACGGTACTCACTGCTTTCCTTCTGAAAAATACAAACAGAATCTCCAAGGAGAGTGAGATTGGTATAGATTAAATGAGACAAACATTGTTGCTTTGGTGAGTTTGTATGTAGACCTGATCTCTTAGCCAATCAGAAAGCCATTGATTGCCCACAAAGGTTAAGCACCACTATTGCACAGATGAGCACTTCTTGGCTTGCTGGTCTCTGCTGTATAGCAATGCCATCAGTGTTATCATAACATCAGTTGGTGTTATATATCAATGTCCCCTGCTTTCTCTGAATATCATTGGCCAATTTTCCCTGAAAGCTCATGTAACACCTTCCAGCACTACAGAGGCTACTATCTGGGAGCAGGTTACTTTTCTGGATCCAGCAAGGTCTTTCAGTGTTGTGTGATGGCAGCCTGTGATATCTTCAGCAATCGGGTCTTATCTTTTGCCTGGGGTGGATATTCCAAGAGCTGTGACATAAGCCTGTCTTGTTTTGGGGACCCCTTGGGTCTCTTTGATCAACAGCTCAGAGTGGAAAGCAACCAATTACTGAGACAAGGAGTTAAAGTCCAGAACCACTTGTCTTGGGGTTAGACTTCCTCCCACTCTATTCAGGCCCCCTCTTACCAGGCAATGTCCCCAACTTCTTCCAGGGATTACGGTATGAAAGTAAAGATTTTATGGTATTAATTCATTATTGGTTTAGATTAGTATGTATCTCCTCTTTCCCTCCCAACCCCATCCCAATTCCTTCCAACTCCTTTATTTGTCTCTCAATTCACCTGTCAGGTTTGCTTACTATTCAAACTTAACCTGGTTAGAAACAACAGATGACGGAGAATATGCAGCATTTGCCTCTGTTCTGTTGTGAGTTCCTTAGGTCATCCACTTTTCTTTAAATTTCATTATGTCATTTTTCCTTTCAGCTGTGTAGAATTCCATGGTGTATATGTCCCACAGGTTTGATATCCATTTGTCCAATGATGGGCATTTGGGTTTATTTAAATTCTTAGCTATTATGAATTGAGCTGCTATAAGCATGGTTGAGCAAATGTCTCTATGCTGAAGTGAGGAATCTTGAGGGTAGATGCCCAGTAGAGGGATACCCAAGTCCACTGGTAGATTTATAAGCATTTTTGTTAGGAGCCTCCACACTGCTTTCCATAGTGGTTTTACAAGCTTGCAATCCCACCAGCAGTGAATAAGGATTCCTTTTTTCCCTGCATCCTCACTAACATCTATTGTTGGTGGATTTTTTAATGATTGCCATTCTGACTGGAGTAAGGTGGAATCTCATTGTTGTTTTGATTTGCATTATCTGATGATTAAAGGATGATGAACATTTTCTTAAATGAGAATTGGCCATTTGTGTTTTCTCCTATGTGAACCTCCTATTGACTAAAGTGCCCCATTTTGTGAGAGGGCTGTTTGATTTTTAATTACTAAATTTTTTGAGTTCTGTGTAAGTTTTAGATATTAGACTTCTGTCCATGGTATAACTGGCAAAGATTTTCTCCCAGTCTGATGGTGGTCTGTTGGCTCTGAGTACGGTATGTTTGTCTGTACAGATGCTTTTTAGCTTGATGAGATCCAATTGGTTAAGTGATTATTGTACTTCCTGGGCTATGGGAGGTTTGTTAAGGAAAATTTTCCCTACTTTTATCTCATGGAGAATTCCTCCTATTTTTCTTCCAGGGGTTTTTTTTTTTTTTTTTTTTTTTTTTTTGAGTTTCAGATCTTCTGTTGAGGTCTTTAATCCATTTGGGCTTGATTTTTGTGCATGGTGAGAGGAGTGGGTCTAGTTTCATTTTCTTGTGTGTATTTATCCAATTTGTCCAGCACTATTTGTAGAAGATGCTATCTTTTCACCAGTGAACATTGTTGGCACCTTTATTAAAGATCAAGTAAGTATAGTGATGAGCTAAGAACAAGTTCTTCAGTTCTGTTCCATTGGCCTCTTTGTCTGATTTTACATCAGTACAATGCACCTTTTGTTACTATGGCTTTGGAGTATATCTTTAGATTGGGTATGGTGATACCTCCTGAGGAGCTTATTTTACTAAGGATAGTTTTGGATATCTTAGGCCTTTTGCCATTCCAAATAAAATTTGAGATTATTTTTTTCTGTGTCTGCAAAGAATGAAGCTGGGATTTTTATTTGTATTGCATTGAATCTGTGTATTGCTTTTGAAAGAATTGCCATTTTCACAATATTCATTCTACCTATCCAGGAACATGTAAGATCTTCCCATCTTCTCATGTCATCATCAATTTCCTTCTTGCACATTTTTATGTTTTCATTATACAATCTTACATCCTTGGTTAATGTTATTCCAATGTATTTGACTTTTTCAAGGCTATTGAAAAAAGGACAGATTTGCTGATTGCTTTTTCTGTATGCAAGTTGTTTGCATACAGGAAGGATACTGATTTTTGTGTGTTAATTTTGTATCCTGCCACTTTGCTGAAGGAATTTATCACCTTCAGGAGTTTAATGGTACTGTCCTTCAGGTCTGTTATGCCTAGGATCATGTAATCTGAAAAAAGGGATAGTTTTACTTTTTCCTTTCCAATTTATATCCCTTTTATGCCTGTCTTATTGCTTGAGCTAGAACTTCAAACACTGTTAAAGAGCAGTGGTGACAGTGGACACCCCTGTCTTGTTCTTGATTCTGGTGGGAACTCCTTAAGTCTTTCCCCATTGAGTATAATTTGGGCTTTAGGAGTTTTTATATTGCTCTCATTATTTTGAGGCATAAGCTTCTATGCCCAGCCTCTTCAAAATTTTGATCATGAAGTGGGGTTGAACTTTGTCAAAGATCTTCTCTGCATCAATTGAGATGACCTTGTGTTTCTTGTGTTTAGTTTATTAATATGGAGGATTACATTAATCAACTTCAATACACTGAACCATCTGTGCCTCTCTGGGATGAAGTCTATCTGATCGAGGTGGATAATACTTTTGATGTATTTTAGATTTGGCTTATGAGGATTTTGTTCAGAATTTTTGCATCTAAGTTCATCAGGGATATGGGTCTATAGTTTTCCTTTCTTGTTGTATCTTTGTCTGGCTTTGGTATTAGGGTGATGCTAGCTGTTCTCCAATTACACAAAAAATTCAGAAAAATTGGTTTCATTTCTGTTATGAAGGTTTGGTAGAATTTGGCTGAGAAGCCATCAGGTCCTGAACTTTTTCTTTAGGGGAGGTTTTTGATTTAATTTTCAATCTCAATGGACGTGGTAGGTTTATCTGCTTTATCTGCTCCAGGTTTAGTTTTGGTAGGTGGTTGGAATCCAAGAACTCATGCATTTCTTCCAGGTTCTCCAATTTTGTGGAGTAGAAGCTTTGGATATATATTCTAATGATTCTTCCAATTTCATTGGTGTCTGTTATGACCACTCCCTTTTCAATTCTGATTTTGTTGATTTGGGCCTTTTTGTTTGTTTGTTTGTTTGTTTGTTTAATTAGATTTGCCAGGGGTTTGACAATCTAATTTATTTCTTCAAAGAACTAGCTCTTAATTTAATCAATTAAATTTTTTTTCTTAGTTTCCAATCCATTGTTCTCAGCTCTGATCTTAATTATTTCTTTTTGTATTGAGCTCCTAGGGTTGGATTGTTCTAGTTTTTCCAAAGCCTTTAGCTAGGTGGTTAGGTTATTAATTTGAGATCGCTCTGTTTTTTTTTTTTTAATTAAGGCATTTAGTGCCATGAATTTTTCCCTTTAGGCTGCCTTAAATGCACCCAGTAGTTTTGTTATGTGTGCTTTCATTATCATTTAGTTTAATAAACTTTTCAATTTCTTTTTGATTTCTTGAATGAACCATTCATTGCTTAAGAGTGTATTTTTCAGTCTCCAAGAGTTGGTATATTTTCTGTTGTTTCTCCCATCATTTATTTCTAGCTTTAACATGTTGTGGTCCAATGATGCAAGGGGCAATGTCAATCTTCTTTAATTTATTGAGGCATATTTTATGTCCTTATATGTGGTCTATTTTGGACAAAATTCTGTTGGGCTGCTGGTAAGAATGTATATTCTGTAGCCTTGGGATGAAATGTTCTGTAGACGTCTATTAGGTCTAGTTGATCTATGGTGTCGTCAAGATCTGTTATTTCCCTGCTTATCTTCTGTTTGGATGATCTATTTAGAGATGATAATGGTGTATTAAGGTCTTCTACTATGATGGAATTGGTGTTTATTTCTGTTTTGTTTTTGAGTAAGTTTTGCTTTATGAAATGCTATGCACTGGTATTTGGTGCATACATATTTATGATAGTGAATCCTCTTGTTGGATTGTTCCCTTGATGAGTAAAAAGTGTCTTTCATTATCTTTTTTAATTGCTTTTAATTTAAAGTATATTTTGTTAGACATTAATGTTGCCACACTCTCTTTTTTTTTATTTCTGTTTGTTTGAAAGATCATTTTCCATCCTTTCACTCTGAGGAGGTTTCTGTCTTTAGAGGTGAGGTGCATTTCTTGAAGGCAGCAGAAAGAAGGGTCCATTTTTCTGATCCACTCTATTAACCTGTGTGTTTTTATCGGATAATTAAGCCCATTAATACTGAAAGTTATAACTGTGAAGTTTGCTTTAAGCCCTGCTGTGGTGGAGGGTAAATGGGGGTTGATGACTTGTATATTATCATGGTCACACTAATTTTGGTTATTGTGCTCATCCTCTATTGGGCTCTTAAGGTTGGTTGTTCAACTCTTCTGTGTGAAATATCTCTTGGAGTATCCTCTGTAAGTTTGGCTTTGTGTTCATATAATTGTAAAGCTCTCTTTTATCATGGAACATTTTCCTTTCTCCATCTATTATGAGGGATACTTTTGTCAGATATGGTCGTTTGAGTTGGAATCCATAATTTTTTAGGCTTTGAAGAGCATTGTTCCAGGCCCTCTGGACTTCATGTTTTCAAATGAGAAGTCTGAGGTAAGTCTGAGGGGGTTGCCTTGATATGTGATGAATTGTTTCTCTCTTGCTGCTTTAGCACTCTCTCTTTGCTTTCTGTGTTTACCTTTTTGACTGAGATATGTCTTTGAGAGTTCCTTTTTTGGTCCTGTCTATTTGGAATTCTGTGGGCCTCTTGTATCCAGACCAGCCTCTCTCTTGTAAGATTGGGAAATTTTTCTTCAATAATTTTGTTGAATATGTTCTCTATACCTTTGGCCTGGGTTTTGTCTCCTTCTGGAATGCCCATGACCCTAATATTTCATCTCTTTAGGTTGTCCCACAGTCCCCTCTTATTTTGTTCACAAGATTTTTTGAATTTATCCAAGTTTTTTCATTCCCTATTTATTTATTTTGTCTTCAAGGTCTGAGATTCTGTCCTCCAAGTTATTAGCTCCTGGATCGAGGGATTCTAAAGAGGCTTTTAATAGCTCTGTTTGATTTTTATTTTCTGTTATATTTTTCTTCATAGTCTCCAACTCCCTGTTGAGTTCCAGTTTCAGGTCTAGTTTTGTTTTTCTTATTATTTCCTAGAATTAATTCTTGCATTTGATTATAAACACATGGAACTTAATCAGCTGGTTAATGAGTTCCTCCTATTGTCAGCTTTCACTCAATTTGCTTATTGCTCTTTGGAAGTCACTCTGATTTTCCTCTATTAAGTCAAGTCTGATGGTAGCTCATGTTATTGAGTTCCACTTCATTTTTGTGTTTTTTGACTGTTTCCAGGTCAGCCAATATCTTGGTCAGAGTCTCATTGCAGTTATGTTTTAAGGTTATTTTACTCTCATTTTGGGATTTTAATTCTGTTGTCTCCCCTTCATTGTCAGTGGCAACTTCCATCATGGGACTAGTGGGCTACACTACCCTTGGTGGGGTACACTCAGCTTGATGTGTTGTAATTTTTCTGTCTTCCCATTTTTGGATAAAGGTCTAATTTTCTTAATGAGGGAGCCAATCAATATAGGCTCTTGTAGGGTGTCCAGTGAGCATTCTGTTTTGAGTTCTGATTAGATTGGGATAGCATTATAACCACACAAATGTGAATTCCATGGATTATGTTGGCCAGCACTTCTGGGCTGGTAGGCTGGTATGTAAGATGCTTTGGAGGTCAGAGATCTTCTCTGGCTGTAGTCTTCACTGCATCTTGCCCCTGGGCATCAGGGGGTTCCAGAGCAGTCCTACTTACTTCTTTTCCTCCCACCATATCCCAGATGGGTTGAGATCACTATGATACCATCTTGGCAGGTTCCTGTCACAGAACTTTTGCTCCCTAGTTAGGTTCAGAAAGAGTTACCCTGCGGGTGCTGGAAGGTGGGTGCAGTGTGTGTAGGAGGTTTCTATGGATAGAAATACCTTATTTCTTTTTTTTATTTATTAATTTTCAAGCATATATATATATATATATATATATATATATATATATATATATATATATATATATAGAGAGAGAGAGAGAGAGAGAGAGAGAGACCAGGGCCACCACCTTGTGGGTCTGGCTTACGTGGGTCCTGGGGCCTTCGGCACTGAAGGCAAGTGCTTTAACCGCTGAGCCATCTCTCCAGCCCTAAATACCTTATTTCTTCAGTGATTGATCTGTTTTTGATTTGAGCTGGGTTTAGGTGGGATAGTGCAGGTGTGGATATATATTGTGGAGATTATCATTTTGTCTGCTACTCTGGGTTGGTGGCTGATGCTTGAGATGTGTTTGGCTTGGGGCAGCATAGAGTGGGTGCAGAGGCTCGAACAGTTCACATCCCTCTACACTCTGGGGTGCAGTCCCCAATCTTGTGGCTCCCCCAACCAAACACAGGACCCAGACTGCTGTGCCCTTCACTGCCTGTGCACACTCCAGGCCCAAACACTCTGGGCCCCTCACCAATCCGGATTTTCCAGGCCTCACATACACTGGCGTCCCCAGAGCACAGACTCCAGACATGCACCTCTCTTCACTGGTCTGGAGCACACAGGCTCCAGTACACTGGTTTCCTGAGTGTTCAGACACCAAGCTTGCAGGTCACCTCAACTGGCTGGGGTGTTCAGAAACCGGACATGCCAGCACCTCTAGAGCTCTCATCCCAGATGTGCAAGCTTCTCACCATCCTTGAGTGAACTTACCCTAAACCCTCCTTGCCGCTCAAAAATTTTGGGTGCACAGGACCCAAATAGTGACAGCACTAGGCTCAAACTCGCCAAGCATCTTTCCCACCTGGAGTGCCCTGTTCCCAGACATGCTCTACTCTTCCCTGGTTGGGAGCACCCAGGTCCAAGTACATTGGTGCCCAGAGTACTCAGGCTCCAAACCCATTACACAGGGCTCCTCACCAGAGTGGGGTGTGCAGGTGCCACTCACAATGGTGCCCATAAAGGTCCAATCCCAAATGCACCAAGCTCTTCACCAGCCTGGAGCTCACAGGACCCAAACCTACCTTGCCCCTCAGCAACTTGGGATGCACATACTCCAAACTCACTGACAGACCTAGGGCCAAACTCACCCTCCTGGAGTGCCCCACCCCAAACCCTGATGCCCATAATGCTTCAGTCCCCCCCTCCACAGCACACCACACCAGCCTTTCATAAAGGTGCTTTGTCTTTGTGAAGCTGGTGTGAGTGGTGACTCCCTTTTCTGTTTGTCTTGTGACTCAGGCAGCCAGCTGTGTAGCTCTTCCCTGCCAAATCCTGGAGCTGCAGCTGGGCCCACTTCTCTGCTTCTTTCTCAAAGCCCTGGAAAAGCAGAGATAGCAGTTGGAGCTGGATTTCTCCCTGGGAGTACTGGCATGGCTACATGACCGTCCTCTTTTCTTCTATGGTTTTCCAAACTCTGCCACTGGGGGTTTGCTTTAGACACCTCTGGACAGGAGCACAGAAGCCCCAGCCGCTAGCAGGAGGCCTGAGGGTAGGTGGGAAGTCCTAGGAGAGAACTGCAGGACTGGGAGAGGCCAAAATTGGCTATCTTGATGTCCCAATATTGCTTTAATCATTTCTTTTTGTCTCAGCTATGGACTCTTATCTCAGTTCTACTACAGGAATTTGTTGTTGCTGAGAACACCATAGGTACAATTGACAATTTTGGTTGCTCAGTGAGTCCTATTATATTTGACTTCTACCTCTGACATGTGCTGATCAATAGTTATCAGGTATAACTGATCGGCTGTTTGCTCCATCATGTTGTAAATGGCTTACCAAACTTAGGCTTTAAGCATGTCCAGCTGTCTTTCCACTCTGCTAAAATAGACATTCTCTTAAGTGATATTTTCCTCCTGATTTATTGAGGTATAATTGACAAATGAAAATTGTATATATTTAAGATTTGCAAGGTCATGACGTGATACATAAATAAATTGTGAACTGATAACTGTAATTAAGCTATTTAACACACACATCACCTCGCACATTTATCCATGTGTATGTGTGCTGAGAACAATTGTCATGTGATCTTTTATCATTATTCAAGTTAACAATTTGTTATGATTAACGGCATAGAAATTCTTATAAACTAACTTCCCTTGTTTGGAAAATGGGGTCTTTGTAGACACAGAAAGTCAGAGACTGCAATAAGTGGTCTGTACATTCCTCCTCAACAGTACTTCCTCACTTCCCTTACTTCATCATGGCAATGCACTTAGTGTTCCCAACTCCACAGTAAACCACTGACATCAGAGACTTACAATCCCTATTGCCAGGTACAATGCCTTGCTAGACAGTGTCTAATATTTCTTGGGTGCAAGAATGCAAGGAAAGAGAAATAAGGAAATATGCAAAGACACAGAACACAAATGCTCTTAGTCTCCATTTGTAGCATTAATTCTTAATGTAATTCAGTACTTTCCTCTTTTTATTATTTATTTTGTTTAATTTAGTTATTTTGAGGCGAGCGTGTGTGTGTGTGTGTGTGTGTGTGTGTGTGTGTGTGTGTGTGTGTGTGTGTAATGTATGTGTGGAGTATATGTGTGTGTTTGTGCCCACATGGCACCCCATGGACTCGCCTATGGTGGAGTGCTTGTGCTCACTTGCAAACTGGAACAGTGTCGGGTGTCCTGTTCCATCACTCTTCTACCATTCTTATTTTCAGCTAGATTTTCTTACTGATCCCAGAGTTTGCTGTTTTTCATAAGTTCCAGTGATTTTTGATTCTCAGGTCTCTGCTACCCACAGGATTAGAGACAGACATGGCCGTACCCAGGCCTTTATGTGGGTCCTGGGGATGGAACTTGAGAGGTTTCTTAGGCTTTATGCCTTCATGCTTGTATAAGAAATGTTCTTAGAGTCTGAGCTATCTCTCCATACCTAATACTTTTCTCTTAAATATTACTATACTGAAAGAGAACACATGTTAACCTATTGTTATTTGAAAGATTTGAGAAAAACACAAATATATCTTGTATAGTGTAAATACTTGGGAAACTTCATGAAAGTTCTTATCGGACATTTCCCCCACTTATACTCAGGTTTTCTTCTCTCAGATTTTCTTTTCTTTTTCCAGGTGGAATAACATTGCTCCTCTCTTGAAACTCCAAGCTTCCTTCCCTACCAACTTTTCCTCTCAGTGATAATAAATACTTTCAGTGCCAGAATCATTATTTGTTAAAAGGTAATGGAGGAAATTTTCAGTTTGTGGTGCAATAGAAATGTGTTTGTTTTATCCACTGTGAATTCCCCTTACAAAGTAGTAAAAGTAGAAGGAAATCATGAAAAATAGGTATTTAAATTATAATGCTTAAATCTATATTTTCAGAAAAGTGAAAGATGAATTTCATTCATTAAAAAGCAAAATAGTTTTAAAGATACAAGAAGATCCTTGATCTTTTAGGAATGAAAATGTAAGGGCCTAGGGAGATAGCTCATTTGGTAAAATGCTTGCATTTCAAGCATGAAGACCAAAGTTCAATTCCTAGAACACATAGAAAAATGTCAAGCATGGTGACACATGTTTATAATTCCAGGGCAGGAGACAAGGAGATAGAGAAATCCCAGGGATCTATTGACCAGCCAGTATAACCTAATTGGTGAGCTCCAGGTCACTAAATGCTAAGTAAATCCGAAATAGTGATTGTTGTTATTTTATAAGAGAAGAATAATGTTAGGAACCAGTAGAAGTAAAGTTACTATATAAGAATGGTAACTTAATGCTATCTTGTTTGATTTCAAAAGCAACTCATATATACTATCTCATGCAATCTCTCAAAATATGTAGTTCCTCTACAATATAATTTCATGCCCTATTAAGTCAAATCATAAATAGGTTAGCAATTTTTAGACATATGTAAGCATGCTTTGAAAATGAGTGTGTATACTGAAGATGAGGCACTTCGAGAGGATAGAATGCTTGCAAAAGTTTTTTTGACAGGTATTAAGCATTGCTAGATAAATCTCACTGACGACGAATGTTGCTCTCATGTTAGATATTTGTTGTAAGTACCTCTTAATGATTTTTTTCATTTTAAATGACTGAGCTTTCAGGCATGCACAGTTTGTCTGCTTTGTTGACAGTGGTCATATCTCTGTCCCATGCCTGGCAAGTATTGGAATCCAGCAACTCCCTTAGGTCAAGGAGAGGCTGAGGCCTGATTGGAGGCAATTTTTCTTATCTCAAGCAGTTCTCAAATTCAGTTGAGTCCAGATATTGCTGTCAATTCTGAAGATTAAAACGGGCAGCCATAACCACAACTTCTGACCTGACATTCTTGTGGAGACTACAGGAACAACCAGTTTAGCAGCCATTTCCTCAGAGATCTCTTGAGCTGTCATCATGAAGGTGGGTGTCTTAAATAATTTTAGGTCACTCAGAGAGTGTCCATCAAGCCACAAATTCTCAAAGAAACTCAGATCCAGTCACAAAAAGTAATTGTATCTGGCATGGCTCTGCTTTCAAAAACTTTGCTCCTGTCACAGTCATTCTTACTCTAGATACCAGGAAACAGACTCTGGAAGACTGCTTTAGGTCTTGTCAGGTTCAAATGCTCCTGCCTACAGCCACTCCAGAGGATTCCACCGACAGCTGCTCTGGAAGTCCCTCTCAGCCTGTCCAGAGCAGCACCTCCTCTGCTAGGACATCTGGTAGTGGCAGCCGAGTATGCCCTCAAAGATTGTGTCTCTATGGAAGAGTTTATGGTTGGCAAATGGATCCTGTGCATATGCATGATAGCTATATAAACAGCTCTCCTCCATTCTCTGCAGAGCACAGCCCTCCTTCCCTTGCCTCCAACCATATATATATATATATATATATATATATATATATATATATATATATATATATATATATATATAGTTTCCCACCCTTTCCCCAAAAAGCTTTCTTTGGTGGTCTACTGTCCATTTGTGGTCACCAGTAGTAGAATGGGCTGAACTGAGATCACTTTTCAGAGATAACTTCTGGGGCTGCTAACTTCAGATGCACCCAAATGCAATTGCTACAAGGTGCCAAAGAGCTCCAGAAGTGGTTAGGAGCAGAACCCCAGAAGTTCTGAAGGATTGCAGAAGTGTCATGAAAGCTAGAAATGGCAGAGAGCTGAGATCCCAAAAGTGAAAGAGCTGAGAAGAGCCCAGACTCCTGAAAAGCTTCTGGCACCAGCCTCTGGAACAGGTCAGAAAAGCTGCCAAGAACTAGCTTTGGCTGCCCTATAGTTGTCGTGGATGGCAAGTTTCAACATCAGAGTCTCAGAGTTGGTGGTGCTCAGGGAACTGTACTTTGTCTATAATTTCCATCTGAATAGAGCAAAGAACCTTCAGAAGATCACTCCCAAGGAAACTGGCTATGAGTACCAGTGAGGAAATGCGGCAAGAGATCCTGAGACAGCTGAAAGGAACAAGAGGGAACAGAGGGACTGAGACAAGGAAGTGCAGTGGCATCAGAAATGTTGGACAACATGTGCTGTAGACAAACTGCTCAGGCTACTATTCAGATCTGGTCAGACCTTATCATGTCACTGAAAACAGAATTTGAAAAGCTAGTGTAAATATTTTTCTTGAATGCAGAGATTACTGGTACGAGTAAAGGTTAGATTTTGGAGCCAAGAAAGATGCAACTAAGAAACATTTTTCTTTCAAGTTTATGACTATTTGTTTTCAAAGCATTTTTATTAGTTTGTTCCCATTCCTCCTGTTGTAGTTACCTACACGTTGCTGGGACAAACATCTGACCAAAAGCAATCAATGGAGGACAGGGTTTATTTTGTCCTACAGTCATATGGGGAAGATTCATAACGGCAGGGGAAAGCATGGCATGAGCAAAGGTTGGGCATCATTTACTTGCCATAGAAAGTGGCTAAGAACTGCAAGAGTGAGCCGAGCACTGGCAATAGGGAGCTGGCTATAACACCCCAAAGTCTGCCCCCAATAGCACACCTCCTCCAGCAAAGCTCCATATCCCAAATTACCACAAACTGGGGACTAAGCAGTTAAAATACATGAGTTGATACCAAGCATCTGATTCAGACCACTACACCTCCTTCTCCCTCCTCCCTTGTGCCCCAGCCCCCAATTTAGTATTGTTTCTGCTATTGCATTTCTTGTTTCCTTTTGTCCTCTCCCCACTTCTCATTACCTCTTGTCCCCTCTCATGGTCTCTTATATACACTCAGAACCTATACTCAAACTCACATCCCCATATTTACATACATACAAACATTAAATGTTAACATCCCCATATGAGAGAGAACATGTGATTTTTATTAGACTATTTTAATAGAAGAAAAACTGGTGAGATTCAGGGGGGAGGGGAAGGGAAGAGAGAGGAGGAGAGGAGAGGAGGAGAAGAGAGGGGCACCAGGAAAAGAGTGAGGGACCTAGGAGACTGAGAAGGCACTAGAGAGAAGGTTTTAGAGAAAGATAAGTGAAGCAGCCCTTTGATGGAGGGGTCTTGGGTGATCTGCTGAGGTGGGAGCTGGGGGGAAGCTCAGAGGTATCCTCAAATACCTTAACAGAAAGCGGTTCCAAAACCTCAAACATGGTCTCAGTATGGTCAGGTGGGACGAGGAGGAAAGGAGGATGGGGAGGAAGTTCTGGGAAGCTTACAGGAAAAGTCACTCTTAAAAACTGATGCAAAGCATTAGCTTTTCCACAAAAGAAAAGGGGAAAGGGGAATTGTTAATAGAAGTGCCTGTGATTGAACAGACTGTGAGTGGATGTTTCTCTGAGAACAGTCCAGACCTGGAAACTGAGCTGTCTCTATGGTAGCAATGCCCAAGCCCTGCTGTTGTTTTCTCTTTTTGATGTCTTTGTTCAGACCATATGGTGTGGGAACTGTACATGTTAGTAAATAAATAGACTATTCCTTCTGGGCCTGTGACTTGTTTTCATCTCAGATTTATCACTCTTAGGAAGGTAAGAAGGGCTTGAATTTAGGAAACGTCAGACATTCCAGAATCAAGAACAGAAATATTTACCTCTCGCCTATTGATGTATTAAACTTCAGTGCAGCATAGTAATGGACACCTAAAAGCCATTTTTTTTCTGTTTTACATTTTTTTAAATACTTAAAGAGATTTCTAAAGTGACTGTTGTTTGTTTCCCTTTATCAGAGTCTGGCTGAGACCTGCAGGCTACATTCCTCTATTAGGTTCATAGGTATCTGAAAATGATTATTTTTGCACCTCTTGCATTCTCTTCTCTTCTTTATATCCTTCCATCCTGCATGTTGGTCCATAGATGTCAACGAAATGATCTGATACAGGAGTCATCAGTCCACTGATGGAGAAGATGAAAAAACTCAGAAAGAAAAAGATTCCCTACACATTGTTACCATTGGCAGAATTTCGGAGCTGGTGGCTATGGGCCTGTTTTCCAAACATAGTACCTCTTGTTCCTTTCAGCTGTCTCAGGATCTCTTGCTGCATTTCCTCACTGGTACTCATAGCCAATCTCCTTGGGAGTGATCTTCTGAAGGTTCTTTGCTCTATTCAGATGGAAATTATAGACAAAGTACAGTTCCCTGAGCACCACCAACTCTGAGACTCTGATGTTGAAACTTGCCATCCATGACAACTACAGGGCAGCCAAACATAACAACACACAACGTCTGAACTTGAGCACACTGTAGAGGCTCTCCTCTAAAGATCTCACGTCTTCTTACTGTGGTCAAGGCCCCTGCTTTGACACTGTCCCTTGAGTGGTTATATCTCAGATAATCTAGAACTCAAGTGTAGCTGTCACACAAGCCTCTGACCTCCTCAGAAGAGGATTCTGTTTCAATGTATTTATTTATCTATATATGATCTAGAATGTCCCAGTATTTGTTGAGGGAAAGTCAAATGTGAAAGTCATCATTTCCTTCCTGAAGGACTTCAAAGCCTAAGAGAAAAAGCATCTACTTTCCATGACCAAGAAGTACTACACAGGGTCTCAGGAAAATATACTCTGTGGGCTCGTCGGACACAGAGTTTGTACAGTGCTTAGTCCCATGGACTCTGGAATGATTTGGATAAATAAATCACAAATATCTGTTTTGTCATCTATAAAATAGGAGATAAAATAATGTATATTTCACTGTAGGTACTCTGGGATAACAGAAGCCCACCATCGCCTCTCGTTTGTACTTTTGGGATCTGGGGATCTGAACCCAGGCTCCTGGAATTGTGTGAAAAGTGCATTATCCTCTGAGCCATTTCTCAGCACTCCTGTTTAAAGCATTTCTTATGGTTGTCTCATTTGAGACTCTGGCATTAGTAAGAATTAATGAGGCAAGACTTGTGGTGACAAGAGGTCAGGGTTCTTCAGAGAAACACACTTTCCACTTTCACACCTCTGTTGGTAGAATGTAACTTTCTGAATCATTATCAACTTTATGAGTTGTGTAGATAATGCATGTAAAACAAGTTAAGTGAAAACTAAGACCATGTGAGTACAGGGACCTTGTTTCCACTTAAACAACTTTAGTCCTGAATATTTTCAATACACTTTCCTCCTTTGAAGTAAGTGTCTAAGGTAAGCATTTTAGAAAATTAATCTGACTGACTTAGTCCTAATGATTAACTAGTATGTCCAGGAGCACATTTTCATAGAAAAAGAAAATTAACTCGCTTTCAGTTTCACATGACTATCTTGTGACAAGTTGAATTCCTGAAAAAAAAAATCTGTCACTTTCTACCAAAGCATTAGACTCTCTGCTATGATTTCCCCCCTCCCCTGCAGCAACATTTCTCTCATAGTCAGAACCATCACCTTGAGAATCAGCAAATGTCTCTATTTGACCCTGGAGTTAAATGGAACACCCATTAGCTTGGCCTTCCTCAAAATATGTAAGATTTGTAAAGATCGATTTAAGTAGCATAAAGAAAATTATGAACCAATTTAAATCTTACACTTGGAGAATACCAAACCCAGTCATTTACTAGTAAGAATTACAGAAGTGAAAAAAAAATACTGAAACTTTATTATGAAATATTTCCCTACATGATCTAGCAAAACAAAATTTTGTCCTTCGAACTAACCTAATATATTATGAAATCATGATAATCAAAAAAGTTGGGTTTTTATTTGAGACTATCAAGGTGTGGAAGTTTGAAGGAATGTCCCCCAATAAATCCAACAGTTTATTAAAATTTTTCTCCAGCTGCCTGACAGAAGTGGGTGTCATCTTGGTGGGGATCCTAGGGTCCAGCCCTAAGTTGTTTCTGTGGTGGGTCTGGAATTCCAGCTATATGTATACAAAGAGCAATTTGAACTCAAGCCTGGAGTTCCTGCTGTGGGAGAATAGCTGAGATAGAGAGTCAGATAGGTAGTAAGAAATTCCCATGACAAAGAGACAAAGTTGTTTCAGCAAGAGGAGATTGGATTTTCATTTATTATTATTACAAATTTAGGAATTTATGAAGCATTGGCCCTGAGCCTCTGTTACAAAGGGGTTTTATAGTAGGGCACAGAGATGTGTATGCAACATTAGGCATGTAAATTAATGAGCACAAGGAAGTGGAAGCCTACACCTAGCAACTTACACCTTTACAATAGGTTCCTCCCCAGGTATTCTCCATTCCCATTCCCTCCCCTATCTTCCTTATCACAGTTGAAGCAGTTGCTCCTTTTGCCTCACTGAATTTCAAAGCTCTGGTAGTTTCTCACCTCATGCTATGTGACTGGCCATCTGTGGCCTGCAGAATGTATCAATGAATAAGGGGGAGGACAGTAAGCTCATGCTCATTTTTGCTCTAATAATCTCATGTCACAATTTTGCCACACCTACCTCAGTTTATTCTGGGTTTGTCATGCCTATGCCCATACTGCCCTAGCCTAGCCTGTGGCCCACCCAGGTGTATGTGGGTCCCTTCTAATCCAGACCAATCGGTTGGTATCATTGGTGAGTGCCCTCCTCTAGCATGATTTCAAAATCTGAGCTTATACCAAGACCCAGTCATTTTTTTCCCCTGTGTCCTGACACTGCACACATTGTGTTTGGGTGGTGTTAGATTATTTTCTCCCCCTGGCAGCTTTTGCAGGGGAGGAGGGGAAGGAGCATTTTCTCATGGATTTTACTTTTATTTTCATAATCTCTCCTTAAAACCATGTGTCTTTTATATTCTATTTTTCCAAAGGTCTTTAGAAGCCCATCAGACCACATGGTAGTGGGTCTCTTTTCTTTCCCTTTATCCCATTCTTTTCCCTCCCTCTTATCCCGGTAATGTTTGAATAAACTGAAATTTGTATAAAAACTACTGTCCATCTGGTTTGTCATTTCATTGGTATACCAGAGATAAGAACTCAGGTTTGGTTGTTCTAGACCCAACTCCCCTGGTCCTGTATCACTGCAGTTTGCAAGTTTGAGTGTACTTACTTGCTTTTGGAGTTGATGATGATGGCTTTCTCTTTGGACCAGTGAAAGGGGACAAGCCTCTTTTGCCATTATAGAAATTCTCCTGGATCTATAATGACAATAAATCCCTTCCTCCCCAAAATGTGCCTGGTTTGTAGGTTCATCCCAGTGCCATGTGGCTGACTACCACAGATTTAGTACCAAGAGTGGGGTGATATGGCTGAGATGAATCCGACCATGTGGATTTTGGTCTTCTGGAACTTAGGTTCTGGAGGAATGGACATAGATTTGTTACTTATAACTGAAAACACCTTCCAGAGTGGTAAGTCAAGTGTTTCAGACCATTCTGGAGAGAGTTTGAAAACGTTAAGTGCAGGGAGAATTACATTTGGAGGCTTGGCTAATGAAGTTTCAAAAGGGAAGGAAAGACTACAGACAGCTTTATTGGAATTGTTTTACTGAGCTAAGGGTTGGGTGCATTCTACCGCCCAGGCCCAGGAAGTTTGGTCAAGGTTGAATTTAAGTAATGGACTGATGTGCTTGGCTAAGGATATGGGACTAAGAATTTAAGATTTAAAGTGTAAAAAAATTCAAGCAAGTTTCATTTACTGGCAAAGAGACTGGCGTTAGATTACTAAGGCTGCTATTGCCAGCACATTAGCACTTCTAAAGATAGCCAAACTCTGTTACATTAAATAATGGAGAGATGCCTGAGGTCATTCCACCCAGAAAAGACTAAATAATAGACTATACAAACTCTTTTGAAAGAAGATAGCTTAAAGAAAGGAACCTGCTTTTCAACATTACCACGCTTTTGTAAGTACACAGCTTGATGAACTTTTCAGGTCAGAGTTGAAAGACCTGAATGTGTAAGAACTATGGACTGTGAGGTTTGGCTTACAAGGGTGAGAAAGAACTTTGTTGGGATTGGTCTTGAGGCAGTGAGAGGCTTGCTGCGTTCTGCCTGCCTGTGTCCTGAGAACTTGTGCAGGGTTGCTATGCATCAAAATGGACTGGTGTGAGCAGATGGAGATGGCACAGAAAGAAATGAAATCTTGGCCAAAACTGCTGCCTGTCCAGCTGCAATTATTTGAGAGATTACAACCATTGAGATTGGGCCAGGTGGTCTGAATTGGGACAGCAGGAAGAATGTGGACTCTTTTTGTAATAAGGGACCTGAATATTGAGGTTTCCTGTTCTTCAAAACTGGCTTTGTTCCCCCCTGGAAAAACAAGTTGGTAGCCCACTTGGCACTATGGAGTATAACAAATACAGGAAGAGAGGGTCATTGGATTTGCAACAAGGTTTTGTTTTTGAAAATGGCCATGGACAATGTGAAGAAGGTTTGTTGGATTGCCTTTGTTGAAGCCCAGCTAAGCCGTAAGGATGAACTGTGGGTTGTAGTGGAGACAGTGAAATGCCAAGACTATGGGATGGCTTGAAGGAGAGCTACCAGCACCAGATGAAGTTTTCCTGGATTGTGACTCTGTGAGCTGGAGGGGCAGAAATAGAACTCCAGAGACCAGTCACTGCTTATTATAGGACTTGGAGTTAGAGTTTGATGTTTGCTCTATTTGTTTTAAATCTTGTGTTGGTTCAATTTGCTTTTACTATGTCTAGTGCTATCTTTTGTAGTGTGAATGTTCTGTGACATTTTACATTGGGCATGATTATTAGTTTATGGGGGCCAGGGGTAGATTATGATGGATCCAGGTGTCCCCCTCAAATGTATGTGTTATGAATGTTTGATCCTCAGCTAGTGGAAGTTTTGGAATTTGAACCTTGTTGGAGCTGTGTTGTTGGGGGCAGGCTTATGGAGGCTATAGCCAGCTTCTCCTTGCTAGTGTTTGGCACACCTTCCTGTCGCTGTTTGCAGTGCTGTGGTGGTGGTGATGTCCATCATTTTCCTGCCATTATGGAGTTTCCCCTTGAGTCAGTAAGCCAAAATAAACCCATTCCTCCAAAAGCTGCCCTTTAGTTAGGTTCTTTGTCACAGCAATGAGAAGGTTGACTACAACAAGCATGTGTGAGAGTTTAGGAGTGAGACCCCACACAAGGTTGCCAAGCTCCTTTTTTTTTGACCCGTCCCCAGTCAGAGCTTGCCATATGCCACTATTAAGTTTGCCTTGCTTCTTAATAGGTTCAAAAATGATATTGTTAATTCTTGTTTCTTAAACATATATGTACTTCTTCAGGTGCCTTTATTTATTTTAAACATGTATGTACTTTCTAATGCTTTTTTTTTTCCAAAATCCACACCCCAGTACCCTAACAGCAGTTAGGGTTATTTCTTCAGAGGGGGGAATGTGACAGTCAGGTGTGTATAGGGACCGCTCCTCCCCTTCCAGCTCCTCCCCTTGAATGGGAGGTGTCTAGTTAGAGCTACAACCTAGGTGCTAAAACTGATTGGTCAGATATGAACCAATCAGCTGTCCCTCTAACTCACCTGGGGAGGACTTAAAACTAGCTTCCCTAGAGGAAGTA